>CM037866.1:0-218255 GCA_021292105.1 Anadara kagoshimensis | reverse complement strand
ATTACACTATCAATATTTATTACAATATAACTAAGAACTTTCTGTTAAATCTTGTATAAATGCAGTCAATAACACTAATCATATTTATTACAGTATAACTAAGAAGGCTTTCTGTTAAATCTTGTATAAATACAGTCAATTACACTATTCATATTTATTACAGTATAACTAGGAAGGCTTTCTGTTAAATCTTGTATAAATGCAGTCAATAACACTAATCATATTTATTACAGTATAACTAAGAAGGCTTTCTGTTGAATCTTGTATAAATACAGTCAATTAGACTATTCATATTTATTACAGTAAACTAGGAAGGCTTTCTGTTGAATCTTGTATAAATACAGTCAATTTGACTATTCATATTTATTACAGTATAACTAAGAAGGCTTTCTGTTAAATCTTGTATAAATACAGTCAATTTACACTTTTCATTTTATTACAGTATAACTAGGAAGGCTTTCTGTTAAATCTTGTATAAATACAGTCAATTGGACTATTCGTATTTATTACAGTATAATTAGGAAGGCTTTCTGTTAAATCTTGTATAAATACAGTCAATTTGACTAATCGTATTTATTACAGTATAACTAGGAATTTAAGTGTATTAATCCTTTCTGGTAGCATGTCAATTCATCTATTACGTTTGCATATTTCTGTTTAATGTTGTCTTCCATTTCCACTTCAGTGACAGATATGTCTTTTTAAATATTGTTTCTGATATGCTGTAAATTCTTCAAATGTTGTTAAAACCTTGTTTTCTTGATTCAGAGTGCGTAATAAGCTATGGTTATTTATTGATGTAAGTTTAAGGTTGATTAGCTGTCCATCAGGTAGAGCCTTGGATCCGTTATCTCTCACGTAGATTACGTAAACATTACCTGAAATAAACAAACAAACAATGATAATCATGATAATGTAAACATTACCTGAAATAAACAAACAAACATTGATCACGTAAACATTACCTGAAATAAACAAACATTGATCACGTAAACATTACCTGAAATAAACAAACAAACCATGATAATGTAAACATTACCTGAAATAAAAAACAATGATAATGTAAACATTACCTGAAATAAACAAACAAACAATGATACTGAAACATTACCTGAAATAAAAAAACAATGATAATGTAAACATTACCTGAAATAAACAAACAAACAATGATAATGTAAACATTACATGAAACAAACAAACAATGATCACGTAAACATTACCTGAAATAAACAAACAATGATAATGTAAACATTACCTGAAATAAACAAACAATGATAATGTAAACATTACCTAAAATAAACAAACAAACAATGATAATGTAAACATTACCTGAAACAAACAAACAATGATTATGTTAATATTACCTGTAATAAACAAACAAACAGTCATCACGTAAACATAACCTGAAATAAACAAACAATGATAATGTAACATTACCTGAAATAAACAAACAATGATAATGTAAACATTAACTGAAATAAACAAACAATGATAATGTAAACATTACCTGAAATAAACAAACAATGATAATGTAAACATTACCTGAAATAAACAAACAATGATAATGTTAACATTACCTGAAATAAATAAACAAACAATGATAATGTAAACATTACCTGAAACAAACAAACAATGATTATGTTAATATTACCTGTAATAAACAAACAAACAGTGATCACGTAAACATTACCTGAAATAAACAAACAATGATAATGTAACATTACCTGAAATAAAAAAACAATGATAATGTAAACATTACCTGAAATAAACAAACAATGATAAGTTAAACATTACCTGAAATAAACAAACAATGATAATGTAAACATTACCTAAAATAAATAAACAAACAATGATAATGTAAACATTACCTGAAATAAACAAACAAACCATGATAATGTAAACATTACCTGAAATAAAAAAACAATGATAATGTAAACATTACCTGAAATAAAAAAACAATGATCACGTAAACATTACCTGAAATAAACAAACAAACAATAATACTGAAACATTACCTGAAATAAAAAAACAATGATAATGTAAACATTACCTGAAATAAACAAACAAACAATGATAATGTAAACATTACATGAAACAAACAAACAATGATCACGTAAACATTACCTGAAATAAACAAACAATGATAATGTAAACATTACCTGAAATAAACAAACAATGATAATGTAAACATTACCTAAAATAAACAAACAAACAATGATAATGTAAACATTACCTGAAACAAACAAACAATGATTTGTTAATATTACCTGTAATAAACAAACAAACAGTCATCACGTAAACATTACCTGAAATAAACAAACAATGATAATGTAACATTACCTGAAATAAACAAACAATGATAATGTAAACATTACCTGAAATAAACAAACAATGATAATGTAAACATTACCTGAAATAAACAAACAATGATAATGTTAACATTACCTGAAATAAATAAACAAACAATGATAATGTAAACATTACCTGAAACAAACAAACAATGATTATGTTAATATTACCTGTAATAAACAAACAAACAGTGATCACGTAAACATTACCTGAAATAAACAAACAATGATAATGTAACATTACCTGAAATAAACAAACAATGATAATGTAAACATTACCTGAAATAAACAAACAATGATAAGTTAAACATTACCTGAAATAAACAAACAATGATAATGTAAACATTACCTAAAATAAATAAACAAACAATGATAATGTAAACATTACCTGAAACAAACAATCAATGATCACGTAAACATTACCTGAAATAAACAAACAAACAATGACCACGTAAACATTACCTGAAATAAAAAAACAAACAATGATAATGTAAACATTACCTGAAATAAACAAACAATGATAATGTAAACATTACCTGAAATAAACAAATAAACAATGATAATGTAAACATTACCTGTAATAAACCAACAAACATTGATAACGTAAACATTACCTGAAATAAAGAAACAATAATAATGTAAACATTACCTGAAACAAACAAACAATGATAATGTAAACATTGTTTGTTTATTTCAGGTAATGTTTACGAGATCAATGTTTGTTTATTTCAGGTGATGTTTACATTATCATTGTTTGTTTGTTTATTTAGGTAATGTTTATATTACCATTGTTTGTTTATTTCAGGTAATGTTCACATTATCATTGTTTGTTTGTTTATTTCAGGTAATGTTTACATTATCATTGTTCGTTTATTTCAGGTAATGTTTACTTGATCAATGTTTGTTTGTTTATTTCTGGTAATGTTTACATTATCATTGTTTGTTTCAGGTATTGTTTACATTATCATTGTTTGTTTACTTCAGGTAATGTTTACATTATCATTGTTTGTTCGTTTTAGGTAATGTTTACATTATCATTGTTTTTTTGTTTCAGGTAATGTTTACATTATCATTGTTTGTTTTTATTTCAGGTAATGTTTATATTATCATTGTGTGTTTATTTTAGGTAATGTTTACATTATCATTGTTTGTTTATTTCAGGTAATGTTTACGTGTTCAATGTTTGTTTATTTCAGGTAATGTTTACATTATCATTGTTTGTTTATTTCAGGTAATGTTCAAATTATCATTGTTTGTTTATTTCAGGTAATGTTTACATTTTCATTGTTTGTTTGTTTCAGGTAATGTTTACGTGATGAATGTTTGTTTATTTCAGGTAATGTTAACATTATCATTGTTTGTTTATTTCAGGTAATGTTTACATTTTCATTGTTTGTTTATTTCAGGTAATGTTTACGTGTTCAATGTTTGTTTATTTCAGGTAATGTTAACATTATCATTGTTTGTTTATTTCAGGTAATGTTCAAATTATCATTGTTTGTTTATTTCAGTTAATGTTTACATTATCATTGTTTGTTTGTATCAGGTAATGTTTACATTATCATTGTTTGTTTGTTTCAGGTAATGTTTACGTGATGAATGTTTGTTTGTTTCAGGTAATGTTTATATTATCATTGTTTGTTTGTTTATTTTAGGTAATGATTACGTGATCAATGTTTGCTTGTTTATTTCAGGTAATGTTTACATTGTCATTGTTTGTTTGTTTATTTCAGGTTATGTTTACATTATCATTGTTTTTTTTCAGGTAATGTTTACATTATCATTGTTTGTTTGTTTATTTAAGGTAATGTTTACATTATCATTGTTTGTTTATTTCAGGTAATGTTTACGTGATCATTGTTTGTTTGTTTAATTCAGGTAATGTTTACGTGATCATTGTTTGTTTATTTCAGGTAATGTTTACATTATCATTGTTTGTTTGTTTATTTCAGGTAATGTTTACATTATCATTGTTTGTTTGTTTATTTCAGGTAATGTTTACATTATAATTGTTTGTTTATTTCAGGTAATGTTTACGTGATTATTGTTTGTTTGTTTAATTCAGGTAATATTTACATGATCATTGTTTGTTTATTTCAGGTAATGTTCAAATTATCATTGTTTGTTTATTTCAGGTAATGTTTACATATCATTGTTTGTTTATTTTAGGTAATGTTTACGTGATCAATGTTTTTTTGTTTATTTCAGGTAATGTCTACGTGATCATTGTTTGTTTATTTCAGGTAATCTTTACATTATCAATGTTTGTTTGTTTATTTCAGGTAATGTTTACGTGATCAATGTTTGTTTATTTCAGGTAATGTTTACATTATCATTGTTTGTTTATTTATTTCAGGTACTGTTTACATTATCATTGTTTGTTTGTTTTTTTTAGGTAAAGTTTACATTATCATTGTTTGTTTGTTTATTTCAGGTAATGTTTACATTATCATTGTTTGTTTGTTTATTTCAGGTAATGTTTACATTATTATTGTTTGTTTATATCAGGTAATGTTTACATTACAAATGCATTGCCTTATTTGAATCTCGTTGGAACCATTGCGTTAATTTGTTGATGACAGCAGTGTGTCGCGCGCTCTGTGTAAAGCGATACGTCATTTAATATCTTCAGCCAATCCGCTTTCGATGTTCAGCGGAGGAATACATACCACCAAGGAACTACTTATTCATTCATAATTTTCTGCGAGTTCATTCAGAAATCTATCCGGCGACTGCAAGACGCTCTTTACAAGCGGTAACAAACGTAGAAATTTGTCATACTGCACCAATTTTAAAAATAATTTGAAAATAAAAAAGAATTATAAAAACAAATATTTGTTGTCTTTTTTATATCAAAATAATTTTTTAATGATTAATGATCATTTCCCATGATCTATAAAGATACGAAGTGGAAAAATTGGTGAGTCCGTGGACACCACATTTAAATTATGAACAACTGTTTGTTATTCGACTAAAAAATTATATTCGTAGTAATATCTTACCAAACAGATTATTGTTTAGTGAAAAAAGGAGAAATATAATTTAATTTTCAAAAGTGTTTTACGGAACAATATTTTACAATCGCCAAGCAACGAGACATATCAACATGGCTGTCCTCTTTATATGGTTCTACAATAAGAGTTATCTCGCTTTAAGTGTTCCAACCACATTAATACACCGACTTTCGGAAAATTAATACCATTTTGTTGGTAAAAATAATGTAAACATAAGGATTGAAAGTCACTTTGAATGCTGTCATCGAGGTATGACTGCATCAGCTCACGTTCAAAGTTAACATGAATCACTTCGCGATTCATTTACTTTAAAAGTGACATTCAATCCTTAAATGTTTACATTACAAATACATTGCCTTATTTGAATCTCATTGGAACATTGTAAACAATGATAATGTAAACATTACCCGAAATAAACAAACAAACAATGATCACGTAAACATTATTTGAAATAAACAAACAAAAAATGATAATGTAAACATTACCTGAAATAAACAAACAAACAATGATAATGTAAACATTACCTGAAACAAACAAACAATGATTATGTTAATATTACCTGTAATAAACAAACAAACAGTGATCACGTTAACATTACCTGAAATAAACAAACAATGATAATGTAACATTACCTGAAATAAACAAACAATGATAATGTAAACATTACCTGAAATAAACAAACAATGATAATGTAAACATTACCTGAAACAAACAAACAATGATTATGTTAATATTACCTGTAATAAACAAACAAACAGTGATCACGTAAACATTACCTGAAATAAACAAACAATGATAATATAACATTACCTGAAATAAACAAACAATGATAATGTAAACATTACCTGAAATAAACAAACAATGATAATGTAAACATTACCTGAAATAAACAAACAATGATAATGTAAACATTACCTGAAATAAATAAACAAACAATGATAATGTAAACATTACCTGAAACAAACAAACAATGATCACGTAAACATTACCTGAAATAAACAAACAAACAATGACCACGTAAACATTACCTGAAAGAAACAAACAAACAATGATAATGTAAACATTACCTGAAATAAACAAACAATGATAATGTAACATTACCTGAAATAAACAAACAATGATAATGTAAACATTACCTGAAATAAACAAACAATGATCACGTAAACATTACCTGAAATAAACAAACAATGATAATGTTAACATTACCTGAAATAAATAAACAAACAATGATAATGTAAACATTACCTGAAACAAACAAACAATGATCACGTAAACATTACCTGAAATAAACAAACAATGATAATGTAAACATTACCTGAAATAAACAAACAATGATCACGTAAACATTACCTGAAATAAACAAACAATGATAATGTTAACATTACCTGAAATAAATAAACTAACAATGATAATGTAAACATTACCTGAAACAAACAAACAATGATCACGTAAACATTACCTGAAATAAACAAACAAACAATGATCACGTAAACATTACCTGAAATAAACAAACAATGATAATGTAAAAATCTTCTTGTCAAATAGGGAAAGCTTTCTGTCAAACAGGAAAAGCTTCTTGTCAAATAGGAAAAGCTTCTTGTCAAACAGGAAAAGCTTATTGTCAAATAGAAAAAACTTCTTGTCAAATAGAAAAAGCTTCTTGTCAAACTATAAAAGCTTCTTGTCAAATAGGGAAAGTTTCTTGTCAAACAGTAAAAGCTTCTTGTCAAACAAGAAAAGCGTCTTGTCAAACAAGAAAAGCTTCTTGTCAAACAACAAAAGCTTCTTGTCAAATAGGAAAAGCTTCTTGTCAAAAGGGGAAAGCGTCTTATCAAACCAGAAAAGCTTCTTGTCAAATAGGAAAGCTTTTTGTCAAATAGGGAAAGCTTCTTGTCAAATAGGAAAAGTTTCTTGTCAAACAGTTAAAACTTCTTGTCAAATAGGAAAAGCTTCTTGTCAAACAGTAAAAACTTCTTGTCAAACAGTAAGAGCTTCTTGTCAAATAGGAAAAGCTTCTTGTCAAACAGTAAAAGCTTCTTGTCAAACAAGAAAAGCTTCTTGTCAAATAGAAAAATCTTCTTGTCAAATAGGGAAAGCTTCCTGTCAAACAGGAAAAGCTTCTTGTCAAATAGGAAAAGCTTCTTGTCAAACAGGAAAAGCTTATTGTCAAATAGAAAAAACTTCTTGTCAAATAGAAAAAGCTTCTTGTCAAACTATAAAAGCTTCTTGTCAAATAGGGAAAGTTTCTTGTCAAACAGTAAAAGCTTCTTGTCAAACAAGAAAAGCGTATTGTCAAACAAGAAAAGCTTCTTGTCAAACAAGAAAAGCTTCTTGTCAAATAGGAAAAGCTTCTTGTCAAAAGGGGAAAACGTCTTATCAAACCAGAAAAGCTTCTTGTCAAATAGGAAAAGCTTTTTGTCAAATAGGTAAAAGCTTCTTGTCAAATAGGAAAAGTTTGTTGTCAAACAGTTAAAACTTCTTGTCAAATAGGAAAAGCTTCTTGTCAAACAGTAAAAACTTCTTGTCAAAGAGTAAGAGCTTCTTGTCAAATAGGAAAAGCTTCTTGTCAAACAGTAAAAGCTTCTTGTCAAACAAGAAAAGCTTCTTGTCAAATAGGAAAAGATTCTTGTCAAATAGAAAAAACTTCTTGTCAAATAGGAAAAGCTTCTTGTCAAACTATAAAAGCTTCTTGTCAAATAGGGAAAGTTTCTTGTCAAACAGTAAAAGCTTCTTGTCAAACAAGAAAAGCGTATTGTCAAACAAGAAAAGCTTCTTGTCAAACAAGAAAAGCTTCTTGTCAAACAGTAAAAGCTTCTTGTCAAACAAGAAAAGCTTCTTGTCAAATAGGAAAAGCTTCTTGTCAAATAGGAAAAGCTTTTTGTCAAATAGGTAAAAGCTTCTTGTCAAATAGGAAAAGTTTCTTGTCAAACAGTTAAAACTTCTTGTCAAATAGGAAAAGCTTCTTGTCAAACAGTAAAAACTTCTTGTCAAACAGTAAGAGCTTCTTGTCAAATAGGAAAAGCTTCTTGTCAAACAGTAAAAGCTTCTTGTCAAACAAGAAAAGCTTCTTGTCAAATAGGAAAAGATTCTTGTCAAACAGTAAAAACTTTTTGTCAAATAGGAAAAGCTTCTTGTCAAATAGGAAAAGCTTCTTGTCAAATGGGGAAAGCTTCTTGTCAAACAGGAAAAGCTTTTTGTCAAATAGCGAAAGTCTTGTCAAATGGGAAAAGCTTCTAGTCAAACATTAAAAGCTTCTTGTCAAAAAGGAAAAGCTTCTTGTCAAACAGGAAAAGCTTCTTGTCAAAAAGGAGAAGCTTCTTGTCAAACAAGTAATGCTTCTTGTTAAACAAGAAAAGCTTCTTGTCAAAAAGGAAAAGCTTCTTGTTAAATAGGAAAAGCTTCTTGTCTAATAGGAAAAGCTTCTTGTCAAATGAGGAAAGATTCTTGTCAAACAAGAAAAGCTTCTTGTCAAATAGAAAAATCTTCTTGTCAAATAGGGAAAGCTTCCTGTCAAACAGGAAAAGCTTCTTGTCAAATAGGAAAAGCTTCTTGTCAAACAGGAAAAGCTTATTGTCAAATAGAAAAACTTCTTGTCAAATAGGAAAAGCTTCTTGTCAAACTATAAAAGCTTCTTGTCAAATAGGGAAAGTTTCTTGTCAAACAGTAAAAGCTTCTTGTCAAACAAGAAAAGCGTCTTGTGAAACAAGAAAAGCTTCTTGTCAAACAACAAAAGCTTCTTGTCAAATAGGAAAAGCTTCTTTTCAAAAGGGGAAAGCGTCTTATCAAACCAGAAAAGCTTCTTGTCAAATAGGAAAGCTTTTTCAAATAGGGAAAGCTTCTTGTCAAATAGGAAAAGTTTCTTGTCAAACAGTTAAAACTTCTTGTCAAATAGGAAAAGCTTCTTGTCAAAAAGTAAAAACTTCTTGTCAAACAGTAAGAGCTTCTTGTCAAATAGGAAAAGCTTCTTGTCAAACAGTAAAAGCTTCTTGTCAAACAAGAAAAGCTTCTTGTCAAATACAAAAATCTTCTTGTCAAATAGGGAAAGCTTCCTGTCAAACAGGAAAAGCTTCTTGTCAAATAGGAAAAGCTTCTTGTCAAACAGGAAAAGCTTATTGTCAAATAGAAAAAACTTCTTGTCAAATAGGAAAAGCTTCTTGTCAAACTATAAAAGCTTCTTGTCAAATAGGGAAAGTTTCTTGTCAAACAGTAAAAGCTTCTTGTCAAACAAGAAAAGCGTCTTGTCAAACAAGAAAAGCTTCTTGTCAAACAAGAAAAGCTTCTTGTCAAATAGGAAAAGCTTCTTGTCAAAAGGGGAAAACGTCTTATCAAACCAGAAAAGCTTCTTGTCAAATAGGAAAAGCTTTTTGTCAAATAGGGAAAGCTTTTTGTCAAATAGGAAAAGTTTCTTGTCAAACAGTTAAAACTTCTTGTCAAATAGGAAAAGCTTCTTGTCAAACAGTAAAAACTTCTTGTCAAACAGTAAGAGCTTCTTGTCAAATAGGAAAAGCTTCTTGTCAAACAGTAAAAGCTTCTTGTCAAACAAGAAAAGCTTGTTGTCAAATAGGAAAAGATTCTTGTCAAACAGTAAAAACTTTTTGTCAAATAGGACAAGCTTCTTGTCAAATAGGAAAAGCTTCTTGTCAAATGGGGAAAGCTTCTTGTCAAACAGGAAAAGCTTCTTGTCAAATAGCGAAAGTCTTGTCAAATGGGAAAAGCTTCTAGTCAAACATTAAAAGCTTCTTGTCAAAAAGGAAAAGCTTCTTGTCAAACAGGAAAAGCTTCTTGTCAAAAAGGAGAAGCTTCTTGTCAAACAAGTAATGCTTCTTGTTGAACAAGAAAAGCTTCTTGTCAAAAAGGAAAAGCTTCTTGTTAAATAGGAAAAGCTTCTTGTCTAATAGGAAAAGCTTCTTGTCAAATGGGGAAAGATTCTTGTCAAACAAGAAAAGCTTCTTGTCAAATAGAAAAATCTTCTTGTCAAATAGGGAAAGCTTCCTGTCAAACAGGAAAAGCTTCTTGTCAAATAGGAAAAGCTTCTTGTCAAACAGGAAAAGCTTATTGTCAAATAGAAAAAACTTCTTGTCAAATAGGAAAAGCTTCTTGTCAAACTATAAAAGCTTCTTGTCAAACAGTAAAAGCTTCTTGTCAAACAAGAAAAGCTTCTTGTCAAACAAGAAAAGCTTCTTGTCAAACAAGAAAAGCTTCTTGTCAAACAAGAAAAGCTTCTTGTCAAATAGGAAAAGATTCTTGTCAAAAGGGGAAAGCGTCTTATCAAACCAGAAAAGCTTCTTGTCAAATAGGAAAAGCTTTTTGTCAAATAGGGAAAGCTTCTTGTCAAATAGGAAAAGTTTCTTGTCAAACAGTTAAAACTTCTTGTCAAATAGGAAAAGCTTCTTGTCAAACAGTAAAAACTTCTTGTCAAACAGTAAGAGCTTCTTGTCAAATAGGAAAAGCTTCTTGTCAAACAGTAAAAGCTTCTTGTCAAACAAGAAAAGCTTCTTGTCAAATAGGAAAAGATTCTTGTCAAACAGTAAAAACTTTTTGTCAAATAGGAAAAGCTTCTTGTCAAATAGGAAAAGCTGCTTGTCAAACAGGAAAAGCTTCTTGTCAAACAGTAAAGGTTTTTTGTCAAACAGGAAAATTTTCTTGTCAAACAAGAAAAGCTTCTTGTCAAATAGGAAAAGATTTTTGTCAAACAGTAAAAACTTCTTGTCAAATAGGAAAAGCTTCTTGTCAAACAGGAAAAGCTTCTTGTCAAATAGGGAAAGCTTCTTGTAAAATAGGAAAAGTTTCTTGTCAAACAGTTAAAACTTCTTGTCAAATAGGAAAAGCTTCTTGTCAAACAGTAAAAACTTCTTGTCAAACAGTAAGAGCTTCTTGTCAAATATGAAAAGCTTCTTGTCAAACAGTAAAAGCTTCTTGTCAAACAAGAAAAGCTTCTTGTCAAATAGGAAAAGCTTCTTGTCAAATAGGAAAAGCTGCTTGTCAAACAGGAAAAGCTTCTTGTCAAACAGTAAAGGTTTTTTTGTCAAAAGGAGTATGGGTTACTGGTTGTTAAATTAGCGGGTGATTGGGCCATCTAAATGTGAAATTTTTACACAAGACACACAGCAGACAATGGACAACAATAGATGGCAATGCCTCATCTGAGCCTTTGACTTAGGTGAGTTAAAAATAAAATCTTTACAAACCTCCTAATTTAAGAGCACCTTTAACTGTTGTTAATTTTAAATTTCCAAGTTCTCTATTTGGGTCTTCTAGAATTATATTTCTTTCATTAAAATCCACAAACACTAGGAATGTCTTTACGTGTGGAAGTGTTGGAATATTTTCATGTTTTTCTATGACTGCTGTTTTTATTGATACGTCTGATATAACCGAGGATGCTAGTCGTAGATGTAGAGGTTGAGTTGAAGTGTAAAAACTTATAATACAAACTTCATTGCTAAGGGGTTGTCGCTGTATTTGGTCTAACACTGACCTACTGGATACAAAATTCTGTTAAATAAAAATTAGGTTATTCAAAATATTTTCATATACAAGTTTTCAAACTACTATTCAACAAAGATACCTCATCCTTATTTCCATTAAGAAATGTCACCCTTATACAATGAAGGTAAGAACAAAAATACAAATACAAATAAATGCATTTAAATTAGAAGTGATTTACTTACTATCAGTGGCATTGCTTGGTATCTACCTCATCATGTAACAGCTGTAATTCAAGCAAAATACAAAATACTAGCTGTAAATTAATTATTGTTGATAATTATAATGCCACAGGTTCTAAGTAAATCACTTCTTAGTGAATGTATTTTATTATACAGTATAACCTGTGTATAAAGACCACCCAGGGGACTGAGCAAAAGTGGACTTAATAGACAGGTGGACTTTATATAGAGGGTCACCTCTTATGAACGAGCAAAGACATATTATTGTCGATACTGGTATACAAATGAGTGACAAATATGTGGTACAGATTAAAATAATTATTTCATAAATGTTTTTTAAAGAAATTATTTTTTAATTGATTATTCAGAATTAATTATAGATAATATTTTGAAAATGTACTTCAATCTTGAGGGACTGTATTTCTGAATACATGGTAACAGTTTATCTAATCAGTATACACTTGACTGATTGTCTTTGTTGTCTTAAGAAGCTGGGTATCACTAATTAAGTGATAGGTATAGAAAACTTTCTACCTGTAAATAACAAAGACTATTTTTACCTTCTGATCTAATGGCTTCAGTCAATGACAAGAAAATAATGAGTTCATGCATTTATTCCTCAAATTTTCACTTATTATAACTCAAAATTATACTTTTTTACAGAAAAATGCGAATGTCACTATATATATACAATATTCAAAGAATTATCATTATAATTATTATATTCTAATCTGCATGCATTAAGAATATTAAAATTACTTGGTTAAAACTGTTTTGCATAACTTAAAAATCATAGAATTCTAAAAAAAACTAAAAAAAAAATTATTGAAAAAGTGGACTTTATAGACAGGTTGAGGAGTCATTTGGGACTAAAAAGGGTGGACTCTATTCACATTAGACAGGTGGACTTTATATACAGGGTCATTATATAGTAAAATCCATTTGTGATACTTCAGACCGGTTGCCATAGACAGGTGGACTTTGTACAGAGGTGGACTCTATAGCAGGTTATACTGTACATGTATATGTATTTTGTTGTATATGTATTTTTGCTCTTATTATTATTTTTCAATTAGGAGTGATGTTCTTTATGAAAAAAGGGTGACGTTTTCTCACGGAATAGACTGTATCCCAACTCCTTGTTAGTTTCTTGTTGAAATTAATTGAACATATTACTGTGAGCATAAAACAATTAAAAATAAAGCCAACTTCTAACAAGTAAAATACTGGATCGCAAATAAAAAACAAACACAGATAATAACAGATATGATGGACATCTTATAAATGAATCAAAGTACTGTAAGCACTGAAACCTGGTGATATCAATCATTATCGGAGTTATATAACAGAATGTCAATGAAGCAACTTTGAAGTTTTTTCAGGAAAACAACAAAACTGAAAACTCAACATTGACATCTTTATATAATCATAGTAAAGAAATAATGACAACTTAATCCTGACTGAGAAATGAAAACCAACAACCAACATTGACATCTTTATATAATCATAGTAAAGAAATAATGACAACTTAATCCTGACTGAGAAATGAAAACCAACAGCCAACATTGACATCTTTATTAAATCATAGTAAAGAAATAATGAAAACTTAGTCCTGACTGAGAAATGAAAACCAAAAACCAACATTGACATCTTTATATAATCATAGTAAAGAAATAATGACAACTTAATCCTGACTGAGAAATGAAAACCAAAAACCAACATTGACATCTTTATATAATCATAGTAAAGAAAAAATGAAAACTTAATCCTGACTGAGAAATGAAAACCAACAGCCAACATTGACATCTTTATATAATCATAGTAAAGAAATAATGAAAACTTAATCCTGACTGAGAAATGAAAACCAACAGCCAACATTGACATCTTTATATAATCATAGTAAAGAAATAATGAAAACTTAATCCTGACTGAGAATGAAAACCAACAGCCAACATTGGCATCTTTATATAATCATAGTAAAGGTATAGTGAAAACTTAATCCTGACTGAGAAATGAAAACCAACAACCAACATTGACATCTTTATATAATCATAGTAAAGAAATAATGACAACTTAATCCTGACTGAGAAATGAAAACCAACAGCCAACATTGGCATCTTTATATAATCATAGTAAAGGTATAGTGAAAACTTAATCCTGACTGAGAAATGAAAACCAACAGCCAACATTGACATCTTTATATAATCATAGTAAAGAAATAATGAAAACTTAATCCTGACTGAGAAATGAAAACCAACAGCCAACATTGACATCTTTATATAATCATAGTAAAGGTATAGTGAAAACTTAATCCTGACTGAGAAATGAAAACCAAAAACCAACATTGACATCCTTATATAATTATAGTAAAGAAAAAATGACAACTTAATCCTGACTGAGAAATGAAAACCAAAAACCAACATTGACATCTTTATATAATCATAGTAAAGAAATAATGACAACTTAATCCTGACTGAGAAATGAAAACCAACAACCAACATTGACATCTTTATATAATCATAGTAAAGAAATAATGACAACTTAATCCTGACTGAGAAATGAAAACCAACAGCCAACATTGACATCTTTATTAAATCATAGTAAAGAAATAATGAAAACTTAGTCCTGACTGAGAAATGAAAACCAAAACCAACATTGACATCTTTATATAATCATAGTAAAGAAATAATGACAACTTAATCCTGACTGAGAAATGAAAACCAAAAACCAACATTGACATCTTTATATAATCATAGTAAAGAAAAAATGAAAACTTAATCCTGACTGAGAAATGAAAACCAACAGCCAACATTGACATCTTTATATAATCATAGTAAAGAAATAATGAAAACTTAATCCTGACTGAGAAATGAAAACCAACAGCCAACATTGACATCTTTATATAATCATAGTAAAGAAATAATGAAAACTTAATCCTGACTGAGAATGAAACCAACAGCCAACATTGGCATCTTTATATAATCATAGTAAAGGTATAGTGAAAACTTAATCCTGACTGAGAAATGAAAACCAACAACCAACATTGACATCTTTATATAATCATAGTAAAGAAATAATGACAACTTAATCCTGACTGAGAAATGAAAACCAACAGCCAACATTGGCATCTTTATATAATCATAGTAAAGGTATAGTGAAAACTTAATCCTGACTGAGAAATGAAAACCAACAGCCAACATTGACATCTTTATATAATCATAGTAAAGAAATAATGAAAACTTAATCCTGACTGAGAAATGAAAACCAACAGCCAACATTGACATCTTTATATAATCATAGTAAAGGTATAGTGAAAACTTAATCCTGACTGAGAAATGAAAACCAAAAACCAACATTGACATCCTTATATAATTATAGTAAAGAAAAAATGACAACTTAATCCTGACTGAGAAATGAAAACCAACAGCTAACATTGGCATCTTTATATAATCATAGTAAAGAAATAATGAAAACTTAATCCTGACTGAGAAATGAAAACCAACAGCCAACATTGACATCTTTATATAATCATAGTAAAGAAATAATGACAACTTAATCCTGACTGAGAAATGAAAACCAACAACCAACATTGACATCTTTATATAATCATAGTAAAGGTATAGTGAAAACTTAATCCTGACTGAGAAATGAAAACAACAACAGCCAACATTGACATCTTTATATAATCATAGTAAAGAAATAATGACAACTTAATCCTGACTGAGAAATGAAAACCAACAGCCAACATTGACATCTTTATATAATCATAGTAAAGGTATAGTGAAAACTTAATCCTGATCAAGAATTAAAAAACCAACAACCAACATTGACATTTTTATATAATCATAATGAAGGTATAGTGAAAACTTAAACCAACACTGACATCTTTATAAAATCATTGTAAAGGTATAGAGAAAACTTAATCCTGACTGAGAAATGAAAACCAACAGCCAACATTGACATCTTTATATAATCATAGTAAAGAAATAATGACAACTTAATCCTGACTGAGAAATGAAAACCAACAGCCAACATTGACAATCTTTATATAATCATAGTAAAGGTATAGTGAAAACTTAATCCTGACTGAGAAATGAAAACCAACAGCCAACATTGACATCTTTATATAATCATAGTAAAGAAATAATGAAAACTTAATCCTGACTGAGAAATGAAAACCAACAGCCAACATTGACATCTTTATATAATCATAGTAAAGGTATAGTGAAAACTTAATCCTGACTGAGAAATGAAAACCAACAGCCAACATTGACATCTTTATATAATCATAGTAAAGAAATAATGACAACTTAATCCTGATAAACACAACATTCCAATGAAACGGAGGAATATTTAGCTGACTGTTTACAAATTAAAAACACAAAGTAGTCTTGGAATAGAGGCTTCTGATTTCTTAAATCTAAAAAATAATGTATTATAAATTTATTTATCACATTTAATTTATAATGAATTATATTTTTATAATTTCGGTATGATTTAAGAAGGAAAGTTAGCATGGATTCTCCGCTGAGTATCCAAAGATTCCTAAATTTGAAAAACTTTTTCTTTATATAAATAATTGTAAAATGTGGGCATGGTTTAATGTTAAAACCTAGCTAACAACCTATTATAATTTCAAGGAAGAGTATATAGCTGGCGATATCTTGAGATAAATTCCCCTAACAAGTACTAGGTATTATGGGTTATTGTGTCAATTAGACAATGAGAATACAACATTTATTGAGATAAATAAGTAATAATATTGAATGGGACCAACACTCAGCACTGACAAGATGTAGACCCCAATGAGTGAATCAATAAAACAGATTTAATAAAATCTTTACAGTACCCTCCACACTGGTCCAGTGGCTGCCTCAACAAAAGATGACCCTTGGCCAAAATGTACATTTTGTTTCTTACACACCATTACAAATAGAATTAGGATAAGTACTCCAACAACAAAGACAATTAGTATGGCATAATCTGAAAATATAAATAACAAAAAGTATAAGGAAAGTACACCAACAACAAAGACAATTAGTATGGCATAATCTGAAAATATAAATCACAAAATGTATTAGGACAAGTACCCCAACAACAAAGACAATTAGTATGGCATAATCTGAAAAAGTAAAATAGCACATATATAGAGGATCTTGCATGAGTGTTTATGTAATATTGAACTCATTAAACTAGTTGAATCTTTTTATGCAACGAGCCTTGAAGAGTTGCATAAAACATTATTCGATGAGTTTAAAAAATTCAATATTACATAAACACTCATGCAAGATTCTATTTATTATATAATCCCATAAAAACGGGGTTTTCGTAGATTTAAAACTTGTCTTCTCATTATAAAACAAAAGGCCCATGGGCCTTAACGCTCACCTGAGGCTAAGTACATATATCATGCAGAGGTTCAATGGTCAATAACATTTATTAACGAAAACTCCTTATTTTCAGCAGTAAGGCAGAATTAAATGCAAGGATTTTTGCAAATTAATCATACCTTGTCCCGAGAATGCCACATATATTATATATATAGTCTAACTACAATACCTTATTTATAACAGCTAAAAAAGTAAAAACAAAAGTATAAAACTATGACCTTCATCTATATATCAAAACTGTTAGGCCATTACCTACAATATTCGAATATACATGCCTATACAAAAAGTTAATAGTTTTCGAGATAATTAACCATTTCAGTATCCTTTCCCATTTGTAACCTTGACCTTTAAATCCATGACCTTAATCTATCTATCAAAATGATTGTTAAATCAACACCTACAATATTCTAATATACATGTTCATACAAAAAAATTATAGTTTTTGAGATAATTAACCGTTTTGGTATTCTTTCATATCTGTGACCTTGACCTTTGAATCCATGACCTTAATCTATATATCAAAGTGATCGTTAAATCAATTTCTACAATATTCTAATATACATGTCTATACAAAAAGTTAATAGTTTTCTAGATAATTAACCATTTCGGTATTCTTTCGCATCTGTGACCTTGACCTTTGAACCCATTACCTTTATCTATATATCAAAATTATCATTGTGCCATTACCTACAATATTCTAATATGTATGCCTATACAAAAAGTTAATAGTTTTGCAGATAATCAACTATAACGTTTATAGTTGTGCATCCTTGACCTTGACCTTGACCTTTAAACTCATGACCTTGATTTATGTCTCAAAATGATCGTCATGTCAATACCTACAATTAACTGAAAATCCCATGCCATTATCATCTAAAATTATTAAAAAACAGCATTTTTATCAAAGATCAAAAACTTGGACAAGACCTTGACCTTTGACCTTGACATCTTTTGGAAGAAAATAGCAAGAGAAGATCAAAAGTGAAAACTCCATACAATTATCTTCAGCCGTTATTGAGTTATAACAATAAATGTCTCATTTTCAAAATTACATAATTTTACGCAAAAATGCGTAATCTATTTTCGTTCAATTTTCATGAAAAACACAATTTTTATGTTCCTAGGTATGCTGAATCTAAATATCCAATCAAAATTTGCCTGCACCTTTTGGTTTCAGAGAAGAAGGTTTTTTTGTATTTTTGCTATTTTTAGTAACGGTGGCAATCTTGCTCAGGTGAGCTAAAAAAAGTTGATTGACCGAAACACAACAAGTTTACGTAACTGTGTATATGCGTCAAAAGTAATCCCGCTGAAATATTAAAAGTAAACAATAGTCTGTCTACATGATACAAAAACAAAACAAACGTTTTCAATTATCAATACAATGTATCTTCTTTTCAGTCGAAAAGTACAAAAGTATCAGCCTAAATTAAAATCAACAAACAGTGTCAATTGTGAACTAGGTCAATTGTATGACATCATAGGGTGCGCTCTCTGGAGTGTTAACAAGGATTTACACACATGTGTTACTCGGACGTGCTTTCCATGATTATTCTGGCCTGTTTTTAATGAACTGGTGATTTGTTTTGATAAATATTAATTTGAATGTTCCCCCAGTGACTAGTCAAAAACGTAAAAGTAGTACCGTGCGTAGTGCGTAAGGATAAAACTCAATTCATACGCTATTATGACGTCACACTCATTCAATATGGTTTATATTTTATGACTATATTACACGGATTATTGAGTAGATTATTATATATATATATATATATATATATATAATATATATAATATATATATATATATATATATATATATATATACACACATGTATAATAAATGTTAAAGTAATTTACATGAAAAGTGAATTTGATTTTAACATTTTCATTCTTCAAAGCATATACATGTATCAAGACATTATATATATATATATATATATATATATATATATATATATATATATATATATATATATATATATATATATATGAATTATTTGGTGTTCCTACTTCTATATAACTCTCTCTCTCTCTCTCTCTCTCTCTCTCTCTCTCTCTCTCTCTCTCGTAACATGGTAAACACATCATTTAACCATTTAAATAAGAAAGAGGATTTGGCAATTATAGAGCAGTTTGTGTAATTGTTTATTTATCTATCAAAGTAGAGGACAAAGTACACTATGAAGGCGATGACACAAGTCTGCTTGCTGATAATGTGATTATCCATGGTATATGGCACATGACTTGGGACAACCGAAACTTGTTGATTCAGTAATTATCCAAAATGGTTGGCTAAATTTTAATTTTCTTTGTATTAGTGCAGCAAAATTAAACATATTTTTTTCTTACTTATTAAAGCAGGATTTTCAAGCAACCATGGTATCATATATTAAAGCAGGATTGTCAAGCTAACATGGTGACATATATATTAAAGCAGGATCGTCAAGTTAACATTGTGTCATATATAAAGCAGGATTGTCTAGTAAACATTGTGTCATATATTAAAGCAGGATTGTCAAGCTAACATGGTGACATATTAAAGCAGGATTGTCTAGTTAACATCGTGTTATATATTAAAGCAGGATTGTCAAGTTAACATTGTGTCATATATTAAAGTAGAGTTGTCAAGTTAACATTGTGTTATATATTAAAGTAGGATTGTCAAGCTAACATTGTGTCATATATTAAAACAGGATTGTCAAGTTAACATTGTGTCATATATTAAAGCAGGATTGTCAAGTTAACATCGTGTCATAAATTAAAGCAAAGAGTTCAAGCTAACATGGTGTCATATATTAAAGCAGTATTGTCAAGTTAACATCGTGTCATATATTAAAGCAGAGATGTCAAGCTAACATGGTGTCATATATTAAAGCAGTATTGTCAAGCAATCATTGTCAAGGTAACATTGTGACAAATATTAAAGCAGGATTGTCAAGTTAACAATGTGTTATAAACTAAAGCAGAGTTGTCAAGTTAACATTGTGTTATATATTAAAGCAGGATTGGCAAGCTAATGTTGTCATATATTAAAGCAGGATTGTCAAGCTAATATTGTGTCATTTATGGAAGCAGGATGGGCAAGCTTATATTGTTTCATTTATTAAAGCAGGATTGGAATGCTAACATGGCAACATATATTAAAGCAGGTCTGGCATGCTAATATTGTGTCATTTATTAAAGCAGGATTGGCAAGCTAATACTGTGTCATTTATTAAAACAGGATTGGCATGCTTATATTTTGTGATATATTGAAGCAGGATTGGCAAGCTTATATTTTGTCATATATTAAAGCAGGATTGTCAAGCTGATGTTCTGTCATATATTAAAGCAGGATTGGCATGCTTATATTTTGTCATATATTGAAGCAAGATTGGCAAGCTTATATTGTGTCATTTTTTAAAGCAAGATTGGAAAGCTAACATGGCGACATATATTAAAGCAGGATTGTCAAGCTAACATGGCGACATATATTAAAGCAGGATTGTCAAGCTGATATTGTGTCATATATTAAAGCAGTATTGTCAAGTTAACATTGTGTTATATATTAAAGCAGGATTGGCAAGCTAATATTGTGTCATTTATTAAAGCAGGATTGGCAAACTAATATTGTGACATATATATATAAGCAGGATTGGCAAGCTAACATGGTGTCATATATTTAAGCAGAGTTGTCAAGTTAACATGGTGTCATATATTAAAGCAGAATTGTCAAGCTAACATAGTTACGATGTGAGGTCAAAACGTTCATAGAACAAGGTATATATTGCTGCAACAAACCATATATTTTATTATTATTTTTCAATATAGTCCCAATCTACCCTAATGCACTTAGCCCACTTTTCTTTCAGACTGTATATACCTTTAAAATAGAAGTCTTCTGTTTGGTTCTGAAACCATGCCTCTGTGGCAGCCTTAAGAGCATCATCATCAGGAAATCTGATTCCCCGTAAATGGGATTTTAAATTTCTATATAGGAAATAATTACTGGGTGCCAAATCAGGACTGTAGGGTGGGTGATTAAGTTGTTCGAACTTCCATTCATCAATCACAGCTTGTGCAATTCTTGACAGAAGCATTGTCATGAAGAAGCAATACCCCTCGGCTAAACTTCCCCCTCCTTTTTAATTTAATAGCAGCTGAAAGCTGCTTCATTAGATCAGCATAGTAAGTCCCAGTGATAGTGATAGAACAGGTTTATCATTGATTAACAGAACACCCTTAGAATCCCAAAACACAGCGGCCATGACTTTGGCAGCTGATGGTTGGGTTTTGAATTTCTTTGGTGGGGGGTAGAGCCAGGGTGAATCCATTGCATGGAAGTGTATACACTTCCATGTGAAATGTCACACTCCCTAGCTATATCATTAGTCCTATTTCGACGATCATTCATGATGAGAGTCTCCACAGACGTGACAATGTCCTTTGTGATGGCATCAGTTGGCCGAGCTGATCGTGGGTCATCCTTCAGTGAGGTACGCCCACGTTTAAATTCAGCTGACCAATTTTCCACTGTGGAATAGGCAGGACCAATGTCACCGTACACCTCGGCCATTGAATTTCTTTGGCATTTGATCCCTCTACTGTGAGGAACTTTATTACTGCCCTAAACTCAACATTTTGATTTTCCATCATTGCTTTTGAGAATTACACAAATATGTTGTGACAAATAAACTTGATATGTTTAAAATGGTGGCATGTTGTGTTGTCTAAATAAGTAAAGAAACTGTGTGTTACGCTTGGTTGAATACGCTATTCTATGAACTTTCTGACTTTCCCTCGTAGATAAATTAAAGCAGGATTGTCAAGCCAACATTGTGTCATATATTAAAGCAGGACTGTCAAGCTAACATTGTGTCATATATTAAAGCAGGACTGTCAAGCTAACATTGTGTCATATATTAAAGCAGGATTGTCAAGCTAACATTGTGTCATATATTAAAGCAGGATTGTCAAGTTAACATTGTGTCATATATTAAAGCAGGATTGTCAAGTTAACATTGTGTCATATATTTAAGCAGGACTGTCAAGCTAACATTGTGTCATATATTAAAGCAGGATTGTCAAGTTAACATTGTGTCATATATTAAAGCAGGACTGTCAAGCTAACATTGTGACATATATTAAAGCAGGATTGTCAAGCTAACATTGTGTCATATATTAAAGCAGGATTGTCAAGTTAACATTGTGTCATATATTAAAGCAGGGTTGTCAAGCCAACATTGTGATATATATTAAAGCAGGATTACCAAGCAATCATTGTGGAATATTGTAAAGAAGGGTTGTCAAGCAATCATTGTGATATATATTAAAGCAGGATTACCGAGCAATCATTGTGGAATATTGTAAAGCAGGATTACCAAGCAACCATTGTGGAATATTGTAAAGCAGGATTACCAAGCAATTATTGTGGAAAATTGTAAAGCAGGGTTGTCAAGCAAACTTGGTGTTATGTTTTAAAGAAGGATAGTTTAACTGATTATTTACCATTTCGTAAAAATCTACTCTCGTGTGCTTTCCTTGTTTCCGAGTGGACTTCCTCCTGGAATTTTAGTTGACTGTTAACATTAGACAAAGTCTCACTATGATCTCCAACAGATGTATGAAGTGTGTCCAGTTTATTGTTGATATTGTCTATTTCTTTCACTTGAGTTTCTAAGGTAGATATTTTCTTTGAGCTCTCGTGTATGTGGACTGAAAAGATAAAAACATAAGTTGTAAATTTAGTTTTTTATTGAAGTAACAAACATTTACTTTAGTATGTGGTTGTACATTTTCAATTCGCATATTTTGTTATATCATAAGAGTTTTTGTGTTTAATCATCTATGAATTACTGTAGATCACTTATTTTTCGCGAGTAGAAAATTTCTCGTCAAGACCATCTAGGCCTTATTCGCTAACATTTAAATTCATGTTTGGAATATTATTGAATATAACATATGTATGTCAACATAGAAATATCTGTTTGCTGGAAATTTTCGCGTTAAATTTAAATTCGCGAGTGGGATAAGTCGCGAATTTACGCGAAAATAAATTTCTCGCGAAATAAAAGTGATCTACAGTATACTTCTTATCTTTTATACTAAAAACATAAAGTTATAAATGTCTTAGTACATAGTAACCCAGAAAAACCACAAACCTACAGCAAGAACACTAGCATACTTCTACAAACAAGAACACTGGCATACTTCTACAAACAAGAACACCGGCATACTTCTACAGCAAGAACACCAGCATACTTCTACAGCAAGAACACCGGCATACTTCTACAGCAAGAACACCGGCATACTTCTACAGCAAGAACACTGGCATACTTCTACAAACAAGAACACTGGCATACTTCTACAAACAAGAACACTGGCATACTTCTACAAACAAGAACACTGGCATACTTCTACAAACAAGAACACTGGCATACTTCTACAAACAAGAACACCGGCATACTTCTACAAACAAGAACACTGGCATACTTCTACAAACAAGAACACTGGCATACTTCTACAAACAAGAACACTGGCATACTTCTACAAACAAGAACACTGGCATACTTCTACAAACAAGAACACTGGCATACTTCTACAAACAAGAACACTGGCATACTTCTACAAACAAGAACACCGGCATACTTCTACAAACAAGAACACCGGCATACTTCTACAAACAAGAACACTGGCATACTTCTACAAACAAGAACACTGGCATACTTCTACAAACAAGAACACTGGCATACTTCTAGAAACAAGAACACTGGCATACTTCTACAAACAAGAACACTGGCATACTTCTACAAACAAGAACACTGGCATACTTCTACAAACAAGAACACTGGCATACTTCTACAAACAAGAACACTGGCATACTTCTACAAACAAGAACACTGGCATACTTCTACAAACAAGAACACTGGCATACTTCTACAAACAAGAACACTGGCATACTTCTACAAACAAGAACACTGGCATACTTCTACAAACAAGAACACTGGCATACTTCTACAAACAAGAACACCGACATACTTCTACAAACAAGAACACCGGCATACTTCTACAAACAAGAACACTGGCATACTTCTACAAACAAGAACACTGGCATACTTCTACAAACAAGAACACTGGCATACTTCTACAAACAAGAACACTGGCATACTTCTACAAACAAGAACACTGGCATACTTCTACAAACAAGAACACTGGCATACTTCTACAAACAAGAACACTGGCATACTTCTACAAACAAGAACACTGGCATACTTCTACAAACAAGAACACTGGCATAGTTCTACAAACAAGAACACTGGCATAGTTCTACAAACAAGAACACTGGCATACTTCTACAAACAAGAACACTGGCATAGTTCTACACACAAGTATTGACATGGAGTGGAAATTGTACACAGGCAATAAAAGGGTCTGTGGTCCATTATTCATCACTTTTAACTGTTCTGGCCCCAATGACCCCCACAGTTTGAAATTGTCAGACTAGTGAAAAGAGACCAGTGATTGTGAGGACAGTGATTGTGAGGATAGTGTTAAGAGACCAGTGATTATGAGGCTAGTGATTGTAAGGCAATGATTGTGAGGATAGTGATAAGAGACCAGTGATTGTGAGGACAGTGATTGTGCATCATGATTGTTAGACTAATGATTGTATGTGAGGCAGTGAATTAATATTAGTAATTGTGAGGCCAGTGATTGTGTGAGACTTGATTGTGATGCCAGTTATTGTGAGGCCAATGCTTGTGAAACCAGTGATCTGAGTCCAATAAATGTAAGACCAGTGGTTGTGATGCCAGTTATTCATAGTTTATTATGAGGCCAGTGATTGTGAGGTTAGTTATTGTGAGTCGAGTGACTGTAAGACAAGTGACTGTAAGACAAGTGCCTGTGAGACAACTGACTACACGACAACTGACTGTGAGATGAGTGACTCTGAAACCAGGGATTGCGAGGACTGATTGTGAGGCCGTTTATTATAAGGACAGTGATTGTGAGACATGTGACTGTGAGAAAAGGAATTGCAAGGACAGGGATTTTAAGGCCAGGGATTGTGAGACAAATGACTGTGACCAGTTATTGTGAGTGAAGTGATTGAACAACCAGTGACTGTAAGGCATGCGACTGTGAGGCATGTCACTGTGAGACAAATGACTCTGAGACCAGGGATTGTGAGGACAGTGATTGTGAGACCAGTTATTGTGAGGACAGTGGTTGTAAGACCAGTGACTGTTAGATGTGTGACTGTGAGGCATGTGACTGTGAGACAAATTACTCTGAGACCAGGGATTGTGAGGACAGTGATTGTGAGACCAGTTAATGTAAAGACAGTGGTTGTAAGACCAGTGACTGTGAGACAAGTGACGGTGAGGCATGTGACTGTGAGACCAGGGATTGCAAGGACAGTGATTGTGAGATTAGTAATTGTAGGGCCAGGGATCTTGTGACAAGTGACTGTGAGACCAGGGATTATGAAACAGTGATTGTGAGACCAGTCATTTTGAGACCAGAGATTGTGAGGACAGTAAATAAGTTAAATGATTGAGAGAACAGCAATTTTCCAAGATTAAAATGACTGTAATTGCAAGGCCAGGGATTGTGAGGCAAGTAACTGGAGACAAGTGACTGGAGACAAGTGACTGTGAGACTAGGGCTTGTGAGGACAGGAATTGTGAGGACAGTGACTGTGAGACGAGGGATTGCGAGACAGGTGACTGTGAGATCAGTTTATGTGAGACAAGTGACTGTGAGACGAGGGATTGTGAGGACAGTGATTAAGTTTAATGATAGAGAGAACAGTAATTCTCCAATATTGCAATGACTTAATAAGCATCAAGGATTACAATGCAGAGCTCCAGATAAGAGGAGTATCTGTGTAAATACCCTTTAATTTTTTGAAAATACTCTTTAAATTGTTAATATAAGGGTATCAAAACCCTTTAAAATCTTCATTACTCTTTACAATTTTTATAAGAGTAGAGCCTGTGAAATTATCTGAAATACCAATGTCACAATAAAGATGATGTTTCTATATTATTGTTAGAAGTTATACTTAATAAATAAATGGCTTTGAAAATTAAAAATATTCTTTACATTTTTATGGATCAGTGTGGATACTCTTTAGGTTTTACAGAATACCCTTTAGAAAAAAGTAGGGGGTAATGACCCTTCATGTCAAATTCTTATCAGGAACTTATTAGCAATGGTAACTAGTGGAGTGATATGTCCATCCTATCTTATCTAACAAGAGGCCCATGGACCTTAACGCTCACCTGAGACTAAGTACATATCTCATGCAGAGGTTCAATGGTCAATAACATTTATTAAAGAAAACTCCTTATTTTCAGCAGTAAGGCAGAATTAAATGCAAGCATTTTTGCAAATTAATCATACCTTGTCCCGAGGTTGCTACATATAATATATGTATAATATATTAAAAATATAACATATAATCACTACAAATTATTATTTATAAACAGCTAAAAAGTAAAAAATAAAAGTATGAAACTATGACCTTCATCTATATATCAAAATGATTGTTAGGCCATTGCCTACAATATTCGAATATACATGCCTATACAAAAAGTTAATAGTTTTCGAGATAATTAACCATTTCAGAATTCTTTCCCATCTGTAACCTTGACCTTTGAACCGATTACCTTAATCTATATATCAAAATGATCTTAAAAATCAACTCCTACAATATTGTAATATACATGTTTATACAAAAAGTTTATAGTTTTTGAGATAATTAACCATTTTGGTATTCTTTTGCATCTGTGACCTTGACCTTTGAATCCATGACCATAATCTATATATCAAAATGATCGTTAAATCAAAACCTACAATATTCCAATATACATGTTTATACAAAAAGTTTATAGTTTTTGAGATAATTAACCATTTCGGTATTCTTTCGCATTTGTGACCTTGACCTTTAAACCCATGACATTAATCTATATATCAAAATAATTGTTAAACCGAAACTTACAATATTCGAACACACATGTCTATACAAAAAGTTTGATATTAAAGAAATAAATACATTTTGTCATGCTGATCATTTTTAAATCAGAATTTAACATTAAATGACATAAATTACAGACAAGAGGCCCATGGGCCTGATACGCTCACCTGATAACTAATGGCTAGCTGATAGATTTAAAGACAACATAAATACTAAACCCCAATGACTTTTTTCTTTACATCATGATAACTTTTGTTTTAATACCTACAACATTCTAGTATACATGGCTATACAAAAAGTTAATAGTTTTCAAGATAATTAACCATTTTGAATGATTTCAGTATTGTTTCACATCTGTGACCTTGACCTTTGAACCCATGACCTTTTTCTATACATCCAAATGATCGATGTATCAATACCTACAACATTCTAATATACATGCCTATACAAAAAGTTTATAGTTTTGGAGACATTTTACAATTTCGGTATTGTTTCACATCTGTGACCTTGACCTTTGAATCCATGACCTTTGTCTATGCATCAAAATGATCGTTGTATCAATACCTACAACATTCTAATATACATGCCTATACAAAAAGTTTATAGTTTTCGAGATAATTAACCATTTCGGTTTTTGTTTCACATCTGTAACCTTGACCTTTGAACCCATGACCTTTTTCTATACATCAAAATGATCGTTGTATCAATACCTACAACATTCTAATATACATGCCTATACAAAAAGTTTATAGTTTTCGAGATAATTAACCATTTCGGTATTGTTTCAAATCTGTGACCTTGACCTTTGAATCCATGATCTTTTTCTATACATCAAAATGATCGATGTATCAATACCTACAACATTCTAATATACATGCCTATACAAAAAGTTTATAGTTTTCGAGATAATTAACCATTTCGGTATTGTTTTGCATCTGTGACCTTGACCTTTCAACCCATGACCTTTTTCTATACATCAAAATGATCGTTGTATCAATACCTACAACATTCTAATATACATGCCTATACAAAAAGTTTATAGTTTTGGAGATAATTAACCATTTCGGTATTGTTTCACATATGTGACCTTGACCTTTGAACCCATGACCTTTTTCTATAAATAAAAATGATCATTGTATCAATACCTACAACATTCTAATATACATGCCTATATAAAAAGATTATAGTTTTCGAGATAATAAAACATTTCGGTATTGTTTTGCATTTGTGACCTTGACCTTTGAACCCATGACCTTTTTCTATACATCAAAATGATTGTTGTATCAATACCTACAACATTCTAATATACATGCCAATATAAAATGTTTATAGTTTTCGAGATAATTAACCATTTCGGTATTGTTTTGCATCTGTGACCTTGACCTTTTAACCCATGACCTTTTTCTATACATCAAAATGATCGTTGTATCAATACCTACAACATTCTAATATTCATGCCTATACAAAAAGTTTATAGTTTTTGAGATAATTAACCATTTCGGTATTGTTTCACATCTGTGACCTTGACTTTTGAACCCATGACCTTTTTCTATACATCAAAATGATCGTTGTATCAATACCTACAACATTCTAATATACATGCCTATACAAAAAGTTTATAGTTTTCGAGATAATTAACCATTTCGTTATTGTTTCACATCTGTGACCTTGACCTTTAAACCCATGACCTTTTTCTATACATCAAAATGATCGTTGTATCAATACCTACAACATTCTAATATACATGCCAATATAAAATGTTTATAGTTTTCGAGATAATTAACCATTTCGGTATGGTTTTGCATCTGTGACCTTGACCTTTGAACCCATGACCTTTTTCTATACATCAAAATGATCGTTGTATCAATACCTACAACATTCTAATATACATGCCTACACAAAATGTTTATAGTTTTTGAGATAATTAACAATTTGGGTATTGTTTCACATCTGTGACCTTGACCTTTGAACCCATGACCTTTTTCTATACATCAAAATGATTGTTGTATCAATACCTACAACATTCTAATATATATGCCTATACAAAAAGTTTATAGTTTTCGAGATAATAATTATAATCAGAGGTAAAAAAAATTAGGTCACGACCTTCACAATTGACCTTGACCTCATTTTGAAGATACTAACAAGAAAATGTCAAAACTGGAAACCCCATGGCATTATCTGGTCAAATAGTCAAGTTATAACAATTTGAAGCTATTTTACGATTTTTTCAAAATTAAACGCAAAAACGCGTTACCTATTTTTTTATCCGAATTTCACAAAATGAACAAATTATAGGCTTAAGACCCTAGAGAAGCCAAATATCACATCAGAATTTTTCTCCAATCAGTACTTTCGGAGAAGAAGATTTTTTAAGATTTTTGCACCCATAGGTCACCTTGACCTAGTTATGGTAGCCATGGCAACGCCACGAACAAATCTGAATTGCACCGGCCCATATATACTTCTGACAAAGTTTCATTAAAAACTGTCTGGTAGTTTCAGAGGAGAAGTCGAAAATAGGTGTTAACGACGCACGCACGCACGCACACACGCACACACGCACGCACGCACGCACACACGCACACACGCACATACACACGCTGCGCTATGCCATAAGCTCACATGACCTTCGGTCAGGTGAGCTAATAAAAAACTGTTGTCAAAACCTCAAAGACAAAAAACTAGTTCATGACTTTGACCTTAAAAAATTGACCTTATTTTAAGGCCTTGTCCAGTCAATATCAGCACTGAAGATCCCATGTCATAATTTTGATTTAGAAGTAAGATACTTGTTTATATACGACCCTTGAGAAGCCAAAATAACATTTTATAATTTTCTGGCATCAACACTTTCGGAGAAGATTGTTTGACAATTATCACCTTAACCTAGTTTTGTAAATCTGATTATCACAAACTTGGATACTAGTGTCTCAAACTTTCAGATAAGTCAAACGATTCTTATTGAACTCGAATTTAAATCATTCAGTCCCATGAATTTGATAAATTAACAAAACATGTTCTGATAACATTTATTTTAATCTTCTGTTGTGAGTTAAGCATGTTCTAGTCTTGTCATAACTAAGATTTCTGTCTCAAACTGACCTCATGACTTCTGAAATCTTATTCTCATTAAATAAACAAACAACCAGACAAGAAATGACTACTGCTTAATTACTGCCGCTGATCATTACTATCCTCGCTGATCATAACTATCACCAATAAATACTACATAGATCACTACTCATACTCATAAACCACTAGTACTAGTGAACAGTTACTATGGTAACATAACCATGGTAACCTATAATACATTGTCAGTATACTTTTACACTATATCACAGATCAACATGTAACATATCTAAGTGAACTCAATCCGTTTTACTAGCAGAACTTACCAGAAAAGTTGAGTTGAATGATTGTGTTTCATGTCCTAGTATAGAATATTTCACTTATATCAAGACATCACCAGCTATATGCAAAGGTGCAGAAATTTTGTTTGTGCGTTGTGCTGATGACATTATACACAGGGGTTCTTTATCGTACCACACCTACCATGACAAGGGACCTAATTTATTTAAGTTCCCATACAGATGAACCATGACTCATTTCAAATCTTAGGTCAGAACTGGTCAGGGGCCAACCAGAAAAGTTCTATGACAAGGATTAACCCTTACTCACTTTTGTTTGACCGCTATAGAACCTTAACAGAGCACTGATAAGTTTTAGACCCAATGAGTTAAGGAAATACTGTGTAAACTATTTTATAGCCCTTCACCCCACCCTTAAAATGAAAGTGTACCAACATAGCATGATGTGTCACATAAAATACTTGAGTTGCAGTTCAAAGGTCAAGGTTTTCGAAACCCAACCCCTAGCCACTCATCCAAAAAACTGCTTTATTAATTTTAACTTAGCTGACATTCCTGAGAAGTTTTCTGTTTTTAGTAAAAACCAAACAGTGATATAGAACAATAACAGCAGTAACACTATAAAATATACATGTACTTGTACTTGAGTGTTCATGTAGCACAGTGGTTAGAGTGCAGTAACAGTATAAAATATACATGTACTTGAGTGTTCATGTAGCACAGTGGTTAGAGCTTTCTACTACATGTATTACCAATGTGGTCCAGGTTCAATTATCAGCATGATATATGATAACGTCTGAGACTGACCTCTGAAATATAAAGGTATTTTCAATAGCCCTTTCGTTATATATGCCTCCCACACAAAGATCCCAAGTGGGTCGAAATCTGGTCGGGCTTACAAGATAAATTTATATACATACAAGTTTAAAGTCAACCACTAATTAATAAATCAAGCTTGTGTTTGAACAACATACTTTGACCACACCAAATTAATTTGTAGTTCTAACTTTGAAAAAAAGCCATATGAGTGATTAAAAATCAAATGTATTTTTTTTTCTCAAACATTTTTCTTTAGGTGGCCTGTTATCAATCTGGATTAGAATTTTATCATGTCAAGTTACACATATTAACCTATCATAAACTGTTTCAAGAACCTGATAAATAACTCATTTCTAAATATGTGGACTGTGGGTCCTAAAAATGTACTAATGATGTTGAAAAATAAAATCTGTATCATGGAAATAAAAAAAAATAGACTAAACTAGGCACGTGGGATCTTACTAGAAGTTTTGGACACATCGAACATTATTTGAAACTTAATTTATTTCATTAAAAATTATAATTTATTGCAGTGGGCGGGTCTGACAAACTACAAATTAACTTGACATGGCCTTAACAATAATATTACACATACCTTTCTGTTTGTCTTCTACTTCTTTCAATTTTGTCTCAAAAGATGATATACCAGCTCGTGTTTTTCCTAATGTATCTTCTACAGATTGTTTAAAACCTTAACATTGCAAAAAATATAAAATAAAAAAAAAAACTTCAAAGTAAAAAAAGAAGGCATAAAAATACTGATACAAATGCATAAGCATGAAAAATAGTTTGTTTTAACCTTACAGAATATATCAAGTTATATATCATTATAGATCAGAACTCATCATTTATTTGATGAAACTTTTTAATTTCAATTTGCTAGTCTTCAAAGTTTTAACATGGCTTTGTTTTTGTTATGGAAGTATGAAAGAAGGACATTTTGCACAATGAATAATTCCCATAGCGAATTTTGTTACATGTGCAATGTCCAATTCTTTTATACTTCTATAACAAAAAGAAAAATTAACTTCATTTCTTATAATTCAATTTATAAAATTTTTTTCAACAACAAATCAACAAGTTAAATAACCGTAGCAAGTAAAAAGTAGCATCGCTATGGTGTAGGAATTCAAATACCTCAGTGCGTGATCTATAATAAGATGACGTCACTAAGAGCCAATCCATTTATGCAAACGTAACAGAAAAATATGGCCAATCAAAATGCTTGAAACAAAGGAGAATTGAATTATGGATTATTGTGTTTGGTTTTAGTTTGCTTTTGTATTGTAATTTGGACATGGATACGTTTTGTTTTTCTTTACCTTTCCATTCCTGATCAATGGTGTCTACTTTCTGTTGTAAAAGTTTCACATCATTCTCTACATTTAGTACTTCATCAATCTTTTCCTTGGAGGGAATCTGCTCCTTTATCGCTCCTATGTCACCTTTGAAATTTGTATCCAAATATCTGATTTTTTCTTCTAACTTATTAACATGTTGTTGCCATGATTTCTTTGTTTCTATAGTTTCCAGTTTTGCCTTTATTTCTTTAATGTCTCTTTTAAATTCAACGGTTCTATTATCAATGTCTGAAACTCTTGCCTCAAGTTTTCCGATTCTTTCATCAGGCGTGTTGGCTGATACATCATATCTTCTATTAACTACAACATAACCCAACAAACCCCTGTAAATAAAAGGTAAAACATGGATTAATACAGATTTATATATCCTCAAAAAGTAGTGAACAAGCTAGCAAGTGCATGTCTCTTTGTCATGTTTGGCGGTACATGTCCCTGGGTCATGTTTGGGGGTACATGTCCCTGGGTCATGTTTGGCGGTACATGTCCCTGGGTCATGTTTAGGGGTACATGCTTCTGTGTCATGTTTGGGGGTACATGTCCCTGGGTCATGTTTGGGGGTACATGTCCCTGGGTCATGTTTGGGAGTACATGTCCCTGGGTCATGTTTGAGGGTACATGTCCCTGGGTCATGTTTGGGGGTACATGTCCCTGGATCATGTTTGGCGGTATATGTCCCTGGGTCATGTTTGGGGTACATGTCCCTAGGGCATGTTTGGTGGTACATGTCCCTGGGTCATGTTTGGCGGTACATGTCCCTGGGTCATGTTGGCAATACATGTTTCTGTGTCAATGAAGTGGGTAAACATACAGTACAGACCTGTCCAAAGTTTAACACCGGGGTAACGAAAATTAGTTGAAGCTCGGCTGACACGACTGGTAGAGTTATGGGTAGCCAGTAGCTTAGAAGCTGAAGGGAGATAGATAGCAGCTGTCGAAAAGCAGCCGAGCTAACGAGCGGCCGAAATAAGTGACTAGTCGGCACTCATCAGTTAGCTTAGTGTTAAACTTTTGCTAGGTCTGTACGGTACTGTACCTACTGTATGTCACTTGCTTACCAAAGCAGGTAGGCCTACATGTGACCAGGGAAAGGAATTAAAAAATTTTATTTAAAAAAATATAGCATATGATATATATATCAGAGGGGGATCCAGAAATTTTGAAAGGGGGCGTATAAAATGAAAGTCGAAGGCTCGATTCTTCTAGGGGGTCCTGGTGGAAAATTTTTAAAAAATGGCGCAAAAATCCTGCAATCTGAGCTGCATCAAAGACGAAAAAATCTTTCATTCAAAATGCCTGTATCATAGTATAAAAAGGTGTGACAATATGTATTATTAGTGACATAAAGGGGGGCGTACGCCCCTCTACGCCCCCTCTGAATCCGCCCCTGTATATTAAGAGTATATACTATATTTTTATATAAAATACCTAAAATCCTTTCTCTGAGCACCTATAGGTGTACATTATATTGCAAGATGAAAAGTCAAATTTGGCAGTATTCAAAATACAAGAAAAGTCTTCAAGTCAGAGTATTAATTTAGAGAACGTGGTCAGTTTAATTTTTTATTGCATTAAAATTGTTTGTTCTTTTGATTGTGTCATTTTCTTATTAATTTTAACTGGATACTGAAAAAAATCAACAGATCAAGTTGGCTTAATATTATCAACTGCATCTGTAAATTTTCTTACCAAAAACCGGCTGGTGCAATCTCAATACAAGTGACATGATTAAAAAATTAAACGGAGCCATTATATATACGTACGTTATTATTATGTTCACATTTACCACTACTATTATGCATACTTCTATTTTAAACCCACTGACTTTAGCTATCCAATTTTGTACCGTGGGTTGTCTAGAATTATCTCCCCTGTATTGTCTACTACCCAGCACCTGTTGATCGTGACTCCCCCTGTTAGACTTCGTTGTAGGGTAAGGGTCCTCCTCTTGCATCAGGTCCATTCCAACCTCAAAAATGTTCTTCCCCCTGTATCGTGTCGGCATTGATCTTGTTTCGATTTTTCAAATTCACTCAAAGTTTGTCCCTTTTGATCAATAATTAGGACACATGAAATTAGTATGAATTTATAACCCACATTGAATCGTATCAGTGGGACTCCAGACTGGAGGTAGACTTAAGGTCTCGGTAATATTAGAACAATCGTGTCGGCTACTTGTAACGCAATGGGCAATGTTCAATCATTATCATAAGTACAGAGTTCAACACTTCTTTACTTCTTTTCTTAACAAATGTAAATAATATATTATCATACTTGTAACTGATATCGGGTAATTTGTACAGATAAACACTAAAAACTTGAATATTATGATTAAGACTGGGCCCATATGACTCAAGTTCCACAATCATGCCTTAGCCTCTTAGCTAAGGTTTTCCTTATTAAGAAAGCAAATTTTGGAAATCATTTTTCTGGATCTACTAAATAAATATTCTTGACATAATAAATACAAATGTTTTAATTAGCTAAAAGTAGTAATTTTCAAAATGACACGATTAAATCCCGAATATCTCAAATTAACAAAAATATTAACATGCGAAATTTTACCAGATTTAAGTTAAACCTCGAAGTTGAAAATGATTTTGTAACCGGACCTTGCTGTCGATCATTTTTCTTCATTTATTATAAAAAATAACAGAATAGCAATAAATATATAAATACAACCAAATGAGTAAATAAATTGATAAATAAATTAAATAATAATACTACTACTACTAATAATGATAATAATAATAATAATTAATATGCTATATTGAATGATAAGCAGAGCAGGTAAAGAGTGACTGGATTGCCCCCTACCTTTACCTACCTGCAATACTTATCATCCAACAGAAGCTTGGTTAAGTATATAAGTTAATTTAATAAAATAATAATAATAACATGAATGATGAGCAGAGCAGACAAAGCTCCTACAGTTTCCCGCAATGCTTATCATCCAATAAAAGGTATGTCAGGTTGATACAGGATAATAATAATATAATTACTAGAGATTGTAACTGGGATACCAGTTACGTATGATTCCCCACCATCCATAAATAATTAATGGTTTATTTTTGGTGAAAAACCCCTAGCAGGGTTAGCGCTAGGTTGTAAAAGTTTGTCGCCAAGGAAATCGCCAGTTGTAAAATTTTGTTGCCAATTTCATGTAAGACCTACTAATTACAGGCAGGTAGATCCAGATAATATTGGAGCGTGTCGACATTGCTTGAGGATATACCCAGGTGCCCTCCCGATGTCGTCAGACAGTATAAACACCGATGGACTCGGAATTATTGTAAAATCCAAAAAAATATAAGTTACCCTTTGTGATGTTTATTTAATATATTTTTTAAAAGTTTATTGATTAATAATCGGGATTCAATGCGCAATACACATCGTAGGAGGTCATCTGTTTGTATTTTAATTACGCGACTTATATCGGTTATTCCTATATGTTTGAGGTTCATGATCATAACGATACATCTACTCAGTCAAAATATATGAATTTTTGTAACCCTAGTTAAGAATACTTCGTCTCGGTCAAGAATATTCCTCATTTTTTCGTATATTTATATATATATTTTATTTTTACTGAAAGTTTTACAACTTATGAGTGTATATACATTATAGTACAATATTTTGGCAATGTTTATGGAAATTGTACATTTAATTAAAATGTTTACAACAAAATAATTTTTCTATAATATACAAAATGGTAGTTATAATAACGTAATTTTATTTACAATTTTTGTCTTAATTTTACGAGTGTGATTTCGGGAAAAATAAATAGTGGTGTCTCATCAGAGGTTGTGATCACGACTTGGGGAACAAAATAGGTTTTAAAAAATGTTCTAAATTTCATTTCAAATTTTAATATAATTCTTATCTTATGCATCACCATAGCGTCAATTTTCCAATATATTTAACACACTTTATAAAGTCCGGTTAAGGGAAAAAACGACATACCTGTCATTAGGAAAGTGTCAGTCAATAAAAGGAGAAATTTCATTGGTGTAAACTTAAAAAGTGGGCAGTCTTCTACGTCTACAGTAAGTGAATAACAGATTTCGACAAGCTTAACCTTAATCGATCTATCAAGGTAAATTGTATACACCATTCAGCTCATTGTGTAAGGTTTTAAAAACAGGCGTGTGAGGTGACAAGCTGTGGTTTTAAAAATCGCGAAGTTTTTAACGGTCACTAATCGGATCAACTCATAGGTAAAAGCATTTGCTTGGTATGAGTAAAGTGTCGTAACCAGCTTATGTCCATTCAGAATTAGTTTCCTCGGGTATTTAACTACGTATTCAATTAAGCAATTTACACCCACCCACCCACCTTTAAGATTATCTACACAGACAACAGATTATTGGTACCAAATTTCATCTAAATCCATCAAGCCGTTCCCGAGATATGCTTCAGCATATGGTCCTGGCGGAATAATAATAATAATAATAATAACTAGAGATTGTAACCGGGATACCAGTTACGTATGATTCCCCACCACCCATAAATAATTTATGGCATATATCTGATGAAAAGAACCTAGCAGGGTTAGCGCTGGGTTGGAAAAGTCTGTCGCCAAGGATGTCGCCAATTTCATTACTGTGTCGCCAAAAAGGGTACTTTTTGACACAAACAATATTTGACGTAATATACTAGTCGAGTGGGGTACTTGTGTGTGCAGGTAGTCTTACATCAAAGTTACGGCCCTTCATATATGAATTACAAAATAGAATAAAACAATAAATAGACAAGAGATGTTGTTGTTTAGTCAATTATCAAAAGGTAATCAACGTTTTAATGTTGTGTATATATTGCCTTGATGAACGGTTACATTCCAAAGGCAGTTGTCTATGTTCGGGAAAAATAAATAGTGGTGCGTCATAGATAGTGATCACGACTAGGGGAAGAAAATAGTTTTTAAAAAATGTTCTAAATTTCATTTCAAATTTTAATATAATTCTCATCTTATGCATCACCATATCGTCAATTTTCATATATCTTAACACACTATATAAAGTCCGGTTAAAGGAAAAAACGCACATACCGGTCATTAGGAAAGTGTCAGTCAGTAAAAGGAGAAATTTCATTGGTGTAAACTTAAATAGTGGGCAGTCTTCTACTTCCACAGTCAGTGATTGACAGAATACCCCCAAGCCATTTCGACACGGTTAACCTTCTGCGATCGATCAAGTTGTATACACCATTCAGCTCATTGTGGAAGGTTTTAATTAAGGCGCGTGACGTGACAAGCTGTGGTTTTAAAAATCGCCAAGTTTTTGACGGTCACTAATCGGATTAACTCATAGGTGAAAGCATTGGCTTGGTAAAATTAAAGTAACGTAACCAGCTTATGTCCATTCAGAATTGGTTTCCCATGGGTATTCAAATACGTAATTTAATCAGCAATTTACACCCACCAACCCATCTTCAAGATAGATAAAATGAACACGTCTTGTCTATCTACACAGACAACAGATTATTTGTACCAAATTTCATCTAAATCCATCGATCCGTTCCCGAGATATGTATCAGCATATGGTCTTGAGAGAATAATAATAATAAGAAGAAGAAGAAAGAAGAAGAAGAAGAAAAAGAAGAAACAGAACGAAAACAATATCATTCCCCACCTCTATTGAAAAAACGTACTTTTCAACACGTTGAGGACCTGTCGATAGTTAATACAAAGCTGACGAATTGATGTCGAATCGACAACTCATCACCTGTTTCCCACGTTATCTACAGTACAGAACTGTCGATAGTTTAACACATAGTTGACGAATTGATGTCAAATCGACAACTCATCACCTCGGTCCCTCGTCATCTACAGTATAGACCTGTCGATAGTTTAACACAGAGCTGACGAATTGATGTCGAATCGACAACTCATCACCTCGGTCCCTCGTCATCTACAGTACAGACCTGTCGATAGTTTAACACAAAGCTGACGAATTGATGTCGAATCGACAGCTCATCATCTCGGACCAGATTAAAAATCTCATCATAAAGACTTGAACTAAACAAAACCAGTTTTGACACTAGTCAGAAGTCTTAAATTTGAACTCAAACTAGTTAAAGTAAAAAAAACCGCTGATCGACTAAACTAACAGAAACAATGTGCGTATAATGTCCGATAACGTTTAAAACCGTAAAGGAATCTGAACTCGTCGGTTGTTTGGATAACTTCTAAAGAATAAACGATACATTTTGCTATTATATTTAATCATTCATTTATTTAAATATAATTCCAGATGATCAACTTTGTATATTAAATGATTATTTTGCACGGATCCCGAGAAGGGACATTGAAGTAAATATTTTTTTGCGTTATAAAACAATTATACGTCGTTTCGGCATAATTATACTTCGTTATTACGCAACTATATTTTGTTCTTTCGTTTCCTTGCAATACTAGAATTTGTTCACACTTATTAGTATTAGGTTACCTGTTAATGACAAATCATATAAGTAATGTAATAGTGTAAACCAGGATTTAAGGACCTTTTAAGTACGCCATTTAATATCCATTACGGATTCCTGGAAATCTTTCAAAGTGTCCTAATAGATTTATCAAACAGGAAGAGAAGGTACCTCACAGACCGGGATTCGGGAACGCAAAAATGACGGCGAAATTGAGGCAATCATTCCCGCTTGCTTGAATAAATTATTGGTATATATATATATTAGTAGAGCACCGAGCATTTATTGATATAAGTGATACTCGGACATTGTTGATTCACACTAGCTAAGCAACTTTCGTCTAAACTAGCTACACCCACCACGTGGAAAAGCAAAGTTTTTGAAATGAAAAGAATATGAAACTATTGGACTATATATCGAAGAAATTATACGTATCAACAATATTTTCATACACTTTTTAATTTAATCTTAGAATACATTTAAAGATATATGGCAATATTGTGATGATGGACAGAAATCTTTTAAAGGCCTTGATTTGCCTAGGCTTGTAATACCCCAGTCAACAATTTATTTGTAATCAGTAAGTTTCGTTGTAGAAGGCTGCCTTTCGGAACAACCTCTACCTTGTCATAAGTAAAGGAAGCAGTGTTACTTAGAAAGGAAACGCCAGTCATCAAGTGTCGTATAGCTTCAAATATAACCATTTATAGTGTCATATTGAATTATAAGTCAATTCGAAAAATATACCAGTCGATGTTTAAATATAATAAAAACGGCAAAAACTTTAATAACTCAGAAAGATAAACCGAGGACCGTCGCCAGGGAAACGCCTTGTTCCTCCGTAAGGGAGCACTTCGTGTTTGGATAGCTACACTCGTCATGTGACTAATTAAAATAGAGAACGAAAAAAATGGAACTATGGACGTCAAATATATTCAGGATACGTTTTAATACACCGACATCATACTTATCACCTATATTGTCATGACGGACCATATAACTTTTTAAGGCCTTGATTATATAGGTTTGCAATATCTCCGAGTCAGCAATTTAGCATATTCACACAGATGTAACGTATTCATCGTAATAGTAATTAATCAGTCCATCTTTTAATCAAACTCTCTAGGATAGTAGTAAATTAATACTGTATATCAAACCTACCTAGCATATGTTTGACACAACTTGGTTCCATGTTCTTTTATTCCACATTTCGATTTTACACGTGGAGGATAAAGTTAGCTGAACAACAGGTGTTTGCCTTTCTGGAGCACCCAGCTTTACTTAAATGTTTACTTACCTGATGGAGTTCTCGTGTTTAACTTAATTTACCAGTTTCAAAGCTTTTAATTTGCTTTGCGATTGTGATTAGGACATATTTGTACAACGAAGTAGGCTGCTTGCAAATAAATTGTTGACTCAGGGATATTGCAAGCCTAGGCTTATCAAGGCCTCAAAAAGTTTTATGGCCGTCATCACAGTATTGTTGATAAGTTTGATGTCTCTGGTCCAGGATTGCCTTGGATATATTTGACGTCTCATAGTTCCATGTTCCTTTCACACAATTTTGATTACACACGTGACGGGTGTAGCTAGCTAAACAGGAGGTGCTTACCCTTCCGGAGCACCCGGCCTCACTTCCCTGGTGGAAGTTCACGTGTCTAACCTAACTTGTCAGTTCCAAGTTTTTACTTTGCTTCTGGATTGTGATTCGGAAATGGATAAGTATGTTTGTTTTTGATTAGTATGTTTTTTTTATGATTCCTTTTGCGATTGTGATTTGAACATGGACTGGTATGTTTTGTTTATGTTTCTTATTCACGTTTTAAAAAGCCCATTGGTTTCAAAATAGTGAAAGTATTAAACAGACCATAATACATGATAACCATAATCTTTATCCAAAGTCATATTCATTATATGTCAAGTATTTACTGTCCCATCAAGTTGAATGGTTTTGTTTGATTACAAAAAACGCTGATAAGGACAGAAACATTAATATCGTGAAAATGGTTTTTCTTTGTAAAATACTATTGCAACATTTGACTTTTGAGTGGATTTAGTAAAATACATGTTGATCCTGCTATCGTTCTCATTTCAACATCGTATTTATAAATACAGTCAACCCTGCCTTAAAGATCACCTCTATATAAGGGTCATCTGCATACAAAGGCCAGTAGAATTGTATCCCGATTGTTCTTTATTCATATTATTTGAATATGTATATAAAGGCCACATGCCCATAAATGTCACTTTTACTGGTTCCCTTGAATGGCCTTTACCGACAGGGTTGACTGTATTTCTTATGTTGATCCGAACACTACCATTGAGGAATTTATTTTGAAACGACCGTCTAATGTTGCTAAATTAAAACAAGTCTAGTAATAAATACATTGAATTTTAATCAATAATTTAAAAAAAATTAAATTACAACACAGTAGTTATTATGAAAAAAAAGTAAGATAATAATAAAACACGTATAAATGAAATATCGTAAAAATTCAGTTTTACACAACATCATAACAACTGTCTCACAGTTGACACAAACATTATTCACGAGCCATTGTTCCTAGAATTAACACCTTATTTGATTGGCTACTTTAATAATGGTCATAGAAAAGTTGATTTGATTGGTCGTTGTGGTATCTGTGATATATGTAGTGTTCCAATACTGTTATTTTCAACACTCGACGGATGTTTAAAACAGTTTAATTTCTGAAATAAAAATCAAAAATATCATTAATACAGAATTTTAAGATAATTATATGTAGATACCGGCGAGAGTTTGTATTTTTATCGTACTCTGATTTCCTCCACCTTCTAAACGCGTCGACGTAAGTGAAAAAATCTTGACTTTGGCGTAAAACACCATCACCCCACGCCTACACTTTTAATACAGCCGATTATGGAATTTCTTTGGTCTTGTTTGTTACTTTCAAATACCTGTTGTCTGTTTATTAAACAGTAAATCAAGGCTTAACTTTAAATTTTAAATGTGCGGTTTTTTTTTACAATAGATTGTAAAATAAGAGAGAACGTTGAAACTATACAATAGTAGAATACTCCTAACCACGTCAATAGATAATTACTTCATTTTCCATAGCAATATTATAATCAGTGGTCTCATTATGCCAGCTATTTACTGCTTTTTACTTCTTGTATCATAGATTGTATTGCATCAGTTTGTCGGTATGTTGGCTGTTTCTTAGTATATTCTAGTTAGCTTACAAATTCTTCTTCTGGCATCTTGACTGTGTAGTAAAACACGATTACCCATTTCTATATCTCACACTACACTATAAATATAATCGGTAATAAAATAGCCTTATCTATAACTATCAAATACTTGTTGTCGCTTTATTATTAGGTCAAACAAGGCTTAAATTTTAAATGTGCACCTATCTTGGTAAATGGTAATAATAAGAGCCGTAGAATACTCCTTACCACGCCAATGGAAATTTACTCCATTATCCGTAGGCAATGTGATAATCAGTGGTCCAACTATGCCCTCTATTCACTGCCTTTTACTTCATGTATCATAGACTTGTATTGTATCATGTTGATGGTATGTTGGCTTCTGCTAAGTACATGTTAATTCAGTACCTATTCTGCTTCTGTTATATGATTTATTATAACAACAACCTTTTTATTTCATTTTGAACCCGTGTATATTTTCTTACCAGAGAAGACGTGTATTGTCTTCTTATTAATACTATAATAAAAGCTAAACATAACGCTAAGAGTATGCCGCCTACTATAGCTCCAACGGAAATCCCTTCGGTTTTGGCTACACCATTGTCAGCAACAATGTTTGTGTCAGGACACTCATCGTCTGACGTGTCTGAAAAAGGAGATTTGGTTTCATTACAGTTTTATATGCTTATTGGAGTAAACAATCAGAAATAGAAAGTTCTTTAGTAACAATTTTCATGGTTTAATATAGTTTGGTCATTTGGAAACTTTGTAAACCTATTGATGGAATTCTGGTTTCAAAATTTTGGTCCAAGCACAACTGTTGGGGAAGGGGGGATTGTATTCCAAAACGCGCGTCTAGTAGAGGAAATTAACCTTTGCATAAGTAAAATACACATTATGTGACCACACGCAGCTAAAATAAATTGTTAATGCAATAAGGCTTTAAACACTTAATAACAATACCAAGTATAGTTCGATAAACATGCTCTAGAAAAGCATTCTAACAAAAGCGAAAGTCCGATTAACTTTCAAAACAAAAATTCTCAAAAAAGATAAATAAGTATTGTATCAAATTTTGCTCATACTTTTTTCTTGTGATCGAACACAAACATTCCGTCTATGAAATAAACTACAATTTGGCATGGTTCTCATTTTGATTTCATGTGATGCCACTTATAACTTATAACACACACGAAGAGTCATTATTTGAATAGAATGATTTATAATTCATTTCTAAACAATTATCCAAAAGGAAAGTAAAAACTTGAAACTGTCAAAAATTAAATTACCAGTTTTGTCTGATGATTTTTCTTGACATGGTTTATTTGTCGTTCTATTAGGGTGAATTACAGTAGTTGTAACTCTGTCTGTGGATGTTTCAATTGATGTTCTTCTTGTTGATGTTGGGGTTGTGTTCTTGATGTCTGTGGATGTTATTGATGTAGTTGCTTCAGGTGATTCAGGTATTTTAGAAGTGGTTTTGGTAAATTCAGGATTTGTGTTAGCTTGAGTGCTAATTCCAGCAGCTGTAATTACATATAACACCAGTTTTAATTTACAGCACTATTCGACCGTTTCGGAATATATTGGCTTAGACAAAAATTATGAAAACAAATTATCAAGAGGTTGAAAAATATATCAAATGGACCAAAATGTGTAAAAAAAATGATAATTAAATAAAATATAGTGATAATTTATACCAATAGATTTAACTCTCTTAACGATTCAATCGAAGCAAGTGTAAGGAGATTCTTCTATTGTTATTGAAAGATACATCCAGATTCAATTGGTAGAGGGTGGTATCTTTTTATATGGAACCGTTAAAAGGGTCTAAATTACATGCATGCACATCATAAGAAACTATCACGCCTTCTCGCTCTTTATTTGTTTTGATATAAACGTAACAATAAGCTAGAATCATTTATATCTCAGATTGTAAATGACCGTTGTCATTATTCCCTTTAAAGTGACATACTGATAAACACTTTTTAGCGGGGTTTTTAATAAAATTAATTCTCGCCAAAAAAACTTTTGGTACTCCATTATAAATCTTCATTTAATATCTAGGTAAATATGTACAATACATGTAACATGATCTCCCTTCGTCATTACCAGTTGTGTTTATATTTAATCAATTTTATTTTTCGCAAATTTCGCGAATTATTTTCGTGAAAATTAAAGGTTTTACCGTATTGCAATGGTTGCAACGTAACAACATAAGCACAGACCAATGAAAAAACATAGCGAGCTTTGTTATGAATCATTTCAAAATTCAAAACGTGTTCTTAAAATTTGTGATAAACTGGGAATATACCTGATAAAAACATACCGGTCCAGGTAAAGTAAATCTCCGGTTTGATTGGAGGTGTCGTTATAGCAGTATTTACAGTGCCTAATTAAATATTAACAATGCTGTTTTAAATCATTATTAAGTAGTGATAACTATGTGTTAAACGTAAAAGCTATTCAACAAAGCATCAAGAAGTATAAATATATACATTGTATATATCAGAGATTTCATATTTCTTTCTTACGAGATCTTTATTGTTATTGTGTTATTAAGAGAGGACAAAATGTTAAAAAAAGTCTCTTAATTTATAATCAACTTTTGACATATAGCAATATACACTAAAATGAAGTTCATGTAAAGTTGATATATTATCATTACATATAAATACTATTAGTAGCTGTAGTTGTTGTAGGCTCTGTGGTGCCAAGAGTTTGATTCCCAGTGCCGTACATCTTTAGACTCAAAAAACTGCATTGTTCCTACAAGAAACCAAAATTCTAGCATTAATATCAACTGAAAATGTGCTCAATGATGAACGTTCAATAGGAAATGTACCCTATTCATCTTTCCACAAATTCGGTCCAATGACGTTTTAAGACCAAAAAGAAATTGCCATAAAATATTACAACATAAGACTGTTACATTTTTGTTTGCTGAGATATGATATTGGTTTTACTTTTAGATTTACGCTTGTTTTTATCCAATGATTTCGAAATAAGTTGTTTGTTAAAAACCGAACAGTAGAACAATAGAAGTGTCAGCAAACTTGTTGGTATTAATGCCTGTGATCATCCAAAGTAGGGGGATTTTTGTCTGTGATTCCAGTGTTTCTTTTCTTGTTTGGTATTTTATTACCCTTATTGTCTCGTGTTCCTTGTTAAATTTACCGTTATGTTCGACTGATATAGTAATACAAAAGATGGTAACTCAAAATATGTTGAGCTTCAACAATTTATTTAATGTTGAAGGCAAGTGTACAATTTTGATATCAATCAAAAACAAAAATACAAATCTATGTCAAAATTTAAATCACAAAGTAACGTAAACTGGCAATTTTATTAAACACGTGAACATCAACCAGGGAAGTATGGCCGGGTGCTCCAAAAGGGTAAGTACCCCCTGTTTAGCTAGATTGGGTTTCTATAATTGAAAAATTGCGTGGTTTGTATGCGTTAATTAAAACGTACCATTATCAAGGTTAGAATAATCTTTTTGAAAGTCATCTGCAAACAATTTCCACTGCCCAAATGGAGATTCTCCCCAGAAATGCACACTTATAACTGTCAAGTTAAGTTCTACTCGTCTATCGAGTTCTCTCCCTGGTACTATATTTGATAAAGTTCCACTTGGTGACATCAAGTCTAATTTAAATTTCCCCGCTCTTGAAGATTCGATTTTAAAAAATATTTCAACGTGCTCCAATGACGTTATTTTACAACGATTTGTATCTATGGTAACAGTACGGTTTGATAAATAGCTTAAAATAGATAAAATCATAATCGTGTAATGTAATATATATAATATATATATATATATATATTATATATATATATATATATATATATATATATATATATATATATATATGAATAGCAGATGGTGTCCTTAGTACTATCAACACACCACTGGTAATTGCGTCATTGGCCTCCTATTTACGGAATTATATAATCAGTAATCCCATTACGCGTTCTCTTGATTTGTCTTGTTTTGCTGCTGTACCCTGGTTTTTGGCAATGTACTTTTACCATTGATCGAAATGTTTAAGTCTGATTTTTTTAATTGTAGTGTTTATTTGATCCTGTTGTTTTGTGCATGTTTAACAACTTCAAATTACTTATTGGACATTAAAATTAGTGCCATTTTACGAAAACCTGATAGGTATAATTTTAAAATAAATAATGTTAAAATATATATGAATCTACTGCAAGTGATAATGAAAACATCTACAGTTAGCTTTACAACAACCGCCTACTAATTATGAGCTCAGGACAATGACCGGTATGACTTTCATGTTAAATATATAAAAAACATACCGATCCATTTTCAGTAAAGTAAGTCCAGTAAAACTCTGAAAACTGGTGACTTTTTTCATGCCTCTGATAATTATCTATGACCATTTTTTGGTGAACAATTTGTAGTTTGTGATTTTTGTTGAATGTAATTCTGTGGGTCAGGGTATCCACGAAACAACGAAAGTTTGGACATCGTGAAAATAAATGATTTCATAATATAAATCAAATTATTAATACCTGCAAGTAATATTGGATGAATAAATACATGTTCTTAGTGGACTGACATTTTCCCATGATTCTGCCATTTCAACCATTTTGGCTATATCAAGTAGTCCAAAACCGAATGTTTTTGATACTGAAATAAACAAAAACGCTTTCTGGAAAAAATGAAGGTATTGACAATTTGGACACATAACATTCGTGAAAAATATCAATTTTTCCAAATTGTTTATAATTACACATTATACCAGTTTACATTTTACATCAATAGACAACTGTTTTGGAAGACAATTCCTCGACAGTAGTACTTGGACCAAAATTATGAAACCAAATTTTTTTCATAATGTTGAAAAGAACCCAAAGGACCAGAATATATTTTACCAAATTTAGCTGAGGAAAGACTTTGCATGAGGGCGTATACTTTTGTTTTTGAGAAATTTTACATTTAAAATAGCAGCAATTTTAGACAACAATACAATTATTGCCGACTGAGTTTGTGATATCCTCAACGAAACATCCACTAGAAGAGATATCGGTTAAGCGGTTTAAATTACATTTTATAAGAATAAAGAGCATTCAATATTTTAACAGCCGAAGCAAGTCAAGGCAATTGGCATCGGCATGATATTAGAATACAAATGTATCATACAGTTTTTGATTATTAACAACATAAATTAAAAAGCTGCGTTTACTAACAAATAATAGAAATATCTACATTTACTGCGTATTTTACATCACTTAATTACACATGAGCATCCGGCGTCACTACTCTGGTGGAAATTAATTTGTTAGTTTTAAACTTTTTACATGTACTTTGTTATGGTTTTGACATGTTTATTTTTTTAATTATTTATGTAATAAAACTTTATCGCATTATGAAAACATAATTGTCTTACAATCACGCTATTCGGCAGATATATTTTTATTAGTTATTGGGCTTTATAATATTTGGCAAACTATGAAATCGTCAAACATATGCCGGTTTATGACTAAATCAAAATCGCAAAGTAAAAACTGAATTCTGTCAAATAAGTGTACTTTCACCCAGGAAGTGAGACCGGATGATCCTGAAGTGTTGGTATTCTTTATAAGCCGGCTACAGCTGTCACGTATGTACTCTAAACTGAGAATAAAATGAACAAAGAACTATGAAACGATTAATTAGTTTGATACTAATTAAAGAACTCATCGGCACTTATAAATAAATCTTTACTTACCATTAAACCCAGCTCCATTAGTGATAAAATCTGGAGGATTAAAAGGGAGATAATTCACTGACGATCTGGTGAGTATATGCATAACATCCCTGTATCGTAGCGAGGGGCTAAAGGTTAAAACAAAATATATCTAGTGATAAAATCTGAATAAATAAATCGCATGTAGTTTACAAAATTTGTCCATATATATTGAAGATGAGAGTGGGCTCAGACACAATCACAAGAACACGACCAAAAAGGTTAAACAAGAAATGCTTAAATGGCAATTTCAGATCATTAAACAGAACCATTTAATGGATGACAGATATCTAGTTTAGAAAACAAATTCGATGAAAAATTTAAAGAGCTGAAACTCCTACAAAATCATCGAAAGAAACAAAAAAAATACCTGCTTCTCTCTATCCACTTATATCTCATATATATCGCATTTTAGATTCATTACTGTAAAGTCATGCAAATGTCATAGTTCATGTTTGGAATTGTTTGTGTGGTTTGTCTAGTTAGTAGACCCTAACATCTGCGGAGTACCCCGCCTCAAACCCCACCCACCCCCTGGTGGAAGTTCACGTGTCTTTAACTTAAGTTGACATGGAATTGTACAATATAAAACTTTCAATGCGACTGAGTACAGTCCACTGCACGCAAATCGAGCAAAAATTAAAACGAAAATTGCTGACTGTAAACCTAATTCCCATTCTTAAGGCGGAAAGTAATGGTACACTGTTGTAGTGAGAGACAACTATTATTATTTTATAAAAACTTTATTATTAATAAAATAAATACTCCATAGTATGTTTGACAGCAGCTTACTAAGAGCTTGGATTGGACCCAGCTATGTTGAAGAAATATAAAAAACAAACATACTAATCAATCTAATTTTCATTTCATTTTTAAAATTTCGTAATAATGCATACATTCTTATTTGAAAAACGTATCTATTATCTTGGAATGAGAGTGACATTGACATACTTTGCTTGTAAAGTTAGGGCTATGGCACCAGATACCATCGGTACAGCTGCTGAATTCCTCGCAAATCCTGTAGAACATTCACTGTCTCCATCACTAGTAACCTGTATATATATATATAACAATATTGAAGATAAAGATGTTTTAATTAATTATTGGTATGCAATGTACCATAAAATACTAGGATCTCAACACTGATACTTTATAACATTAATGTGTACCTATAACCATAAGCAGCAAGACTATATTTTAGCAAAACAGATCAACATTTTGTGTTCATTTGAGAGATCATGGTCTCGGAACGAGATGGATATATCCTTATAGAAAGTTTTCAAGTAGCGGTAAAATACCATTAAACTATGTCATGACAAACGTGATGACTGCAATTTTCCTATTGTCAATTTTCCTTTTCTATGCAGCAATAAACCCCCCTCTCCTCCTTATGGTGTATTTGTGTCCGTATTAATACGTTATTGTAGAGCTTACTTCCACTACGGGGACTTTGTACAACGAAGCAGACGGCTTGCAAATAAATCCAGGGATATTGCAAGCCTAGGCTTATCAAGTCCCTCAAACAATTTTATGGCCGTCATCATAGTATTGTTAAAAAAAGGTTTGCTGTCCAGGATTGTCCTGGATATGTTTGACGTCCCATAGTTCCATGTTCCTTGCACACAATTTTGATTACACAAGTGGAGGGTGTAGCTAGCTAAACAGGAGATGCTTACCCTTCTGGAATACCCGGCCTCGCTTCCCTGGTGGTAGTTCACCTGTCCAACCTGACTTGTCAGTTCTAAAGTATTTACTTTGTTTCTGGATTGTGATTCGGACATGGATTAGTATGTTTGTTGTTTATCATGACCACATATTTTATACATAAAATATAATCATACTTACTATTCCACGTTCTCTGTCATAGGGGTCACGTGTAAAAGCAGCAACCATTATAGAACTACACTGGTCACCAGTCGGTAGCTTCGTGTAATTCCACTGAGCACCTGTTATTTTGTAAGAGCAGACTATAATTTCACAATTTTTACCCAATTTTCATATAGATAACTTAAATCTGATAAATTTGTTAATTGCCAAGAAATTTATGAATTTAAGATGTCACTTACAAATCACTCTGAATCAAACACATATTTTCTAATTTTGTTGAAAATTTAATTGTAATTCCAACAATTATTATCAAAATTTGCCAGATAAAAGTTTTAGTAAGAAATACCTGTAAAACTTCAGCCAAAATACATACAAAATAATCTGAAGCTGCAGCTGTTGTCCTATAGCCAACATAATCATAAACAAACATACCTGTCCATGTTCAAAGTCACAATACAAAAAACAAACAAACAAACAAACAAAATAATCTTTTTTAAACTGCCAACGTCCACTTGATGCCGAATTTGGACTGGGTTTTAAAAAGTGGTGTGGTTGTGGTTCAATCATTCAAATCAGATTAACTTTATAAACCAACAATTAAAAATGTCGCTGTCATTATAGGTGAATAGAGATACATAAATAAAAAATGGGATATATTGTTATATTGAACATTAAGAGTTATTGGTAAACAACATGCATGTGAAATAATCACAGGATATACATGTATACATGTATGTCAAAACAAACTGTACGATATAAGTGATATACCCGTCCATGTTCAAATAACAAGGCTTAAAATATAAACCTTGACAACCGACAAATTAAATAAACACGTAAACATCTTTCAAGGAAGTGTGGCCGGTACTCTGAAAGGATAAGCACAACAATTATAAACAATTTGCAAAAAACAACAATTGATTTTTGAACTTATCTAACTTTAGTTCTTGATTTTGATTACGCACGTGGTGGGCGTAGCTAGCTAAACAGGAGGTGTTTACCCTTCCGGAGCACCCAACCTCACTTTCCTGGCGGAAGTTCACATGTCTAACCTAACTTGTCAGTTCCAAAGTTTTTACTTTGCTTCTGGATTGTGATTCGGACATAGATTAGTATGTTTGTTTTTTGGTTATTTTTTGATGATGGGTTAGTACGTTTGCTATTTTATTGTGCAAGACACTCATCGTAAACATTTAACGTACAGCAATAATTTTCTTCACAAAAACATAGTTCCCTTAATATAAATGTTCATTTTACCTGCTACTGGTATAACGTATGGTGTGTTGACATAACCTTCATAAGCACAACCGTGTGGAAAGTTTGCATAACCGCCATTTCCAGTTGACCAGACATATATCGCTCCACGCCCATTTCTACCCTTAAACAATAAGGAAACACCTATTGATACAGTAATACACGGATTTATAGATAGCTGGTTGAAAAAATGAGAACGGCCAGGCTCAAGTTTCACAATCATTTCTTGGCTAAGATTTTCTTTAATGTGTAAACTTTAAAATTTGTAATGTGGATAATTTTGTTAGTTTTTAAGATACTTTGAAATTTATGAGTAGCTTATGACATTTATATTGAATTTCTAGTTTTTGTTAAACTTATTATTTTAGTACGACACAAGATCACCAAAATTAGTCAGATTTAAGTTAAGTGGAGTTGGGGAATAATTGTAAAACTCTGGTATATAAAAACAACAGAAGTATTTTTTGTTATATTTTTCAGTTACATACTGGGTCAATGATTATAATTCTACATTGAGAAGTATGTTTGTTTTTGATTCAGTTAAAACTATTTATCAAAGTTGCCTCCCTTTGTAAAGATATCAAAGATATAACGTCTAGAACAGATACGTGTTTTTAATACCCACCTCAGTTGTCCCCCTTTGTAACGACTGTAATAACCTCGGTCCCATGATTTACTGATATACTGTCTGTACGTGCATTAAAACTACTTGAGTAGATATCAATCTGACTTAAAGAAGATACAAACAGGGCTGCTCTAGCTTCATCCTGAATTATCTTCCTGTCAGAACTCTTTTGTCTGGAAGCAAAAAAAAAACAAACTTAATGATTAGTCCTATATCACTATGAACTATCAAATGCAAGAAGTGCTGGGGCACTGTACACCAGTTTTTAGTGAACTTTAATTTTCGCCTGTTACTTATCCCCGCTTTGCTACTTTCGCAAATTTACAAGATGATCATATATACCTAAAATTCGAGACCATTTAACAGCTCTATACTGTATGTTAATTTTGTGATGTATATAACTAAATATCATGGTATTGTTTTCTGTCCAAACTTGGTAATATAAGTTCCTTAAAATTAAAAACTATTTATACCTGCAAGACGAGCTCCGAATGCTATACCAATACCGCACGCATTGTTTGCTTTCGCGGCTATTACACCAGCTACCCGTGTTCCATGTCTGAAATATTGATTTCAAAGGATAAGTTAAGTTGAGTAATGGTGTTTAACGTCCCAGTCAAGAACATTTTACTTATATCGAGACGTTGCCGGCTATAGGCGAAGGTGCAGAAATTTTGTCTGTGCGTTGGGCTGATGGCATTATACAGCAGGGTTCTTAAATATCGCGCCAAGCACACCTTGACACGGGGCCTCATTTTTTAAGTTCCCATACAAAATTATCGTGATTTGCATTTCGTAATGTCGAGTGCTTGGCGAAAGAACAGATGCTATCCATTTTTAAGTCTTGGGTCAGACCCGGTCAGGGTTCGAATCCACAATATCCAACATAAGGAGCGACCACTTTTTAACAACTTTTAAAGAAGCCGTAATTAGTGGTTATTTTCTGGGACAAGGTCTGATGGACCAGAAGATGTTATAAACATGGAAACAAAGTTTAATGGATCAGATAGATAACATTAATGTATTAGAATAAAAATGATAGAAAGATCAATATTCTATTGTTCTGTTATTGTACCACGATCTCACTAATTCACGCTGGTCCCATTATGATACATGCAATCAACTTTTATGTCATATGTGTAAACTATCTAATACATTATGAGAGAGAGAGAGAGAGAGAGCAAGAAGGCGGGCATAACAATATCTGAAGTTGATCAGGGACTATACGATAATCCTGAGATGACCATTGTGTGTGTGTGTGTGTGTGTGTGAGAGAGAGAGAGAGAGAGAGAGAGAGAGAGAGAGAGAGAGAGAGAGAGAGATTTACCTTCTACTCTTAGGTATAGAAGTGTCAACATCATCATCAAGCGATCGATCCTGTAAAATAAATTTATTTGTTCCAAGCAATAATACTTAGTTTTTCTGATGTTCTAAAACATATTATAAAGCCCCAACCCCCCACCCCCGATAGGGTTGTAATATCATTATAAGCATGAAAAATAGCATTACAAGTGTCTTTACCGCGAGTTCAGAAAGAAAAATATTGGATGCAATATATTGTTGATTCATGGAACATTAGTAACTTTATGGTTCCGTTATGAACGTTTTCACACACATACACAAACTCTCTCTCTCTCTCTCTCTCTCTCTCTCTCATACTTACAATATTAAGTTCAGGATTATCAAACAGCCCATCATCAACTACAGCTATCGTTATGCCTGTCCCATTGTAACATTTTCTCCAAGCCTTTATAACGTTCATGTCTCTATACACGGAACTGGTACTGTTCTGTATAAAATAGTATGTACATATAGACAGAATTGTCGAGGACTAAAGACAACAACAATATCGTTAATGGAACAGAATGACATGAGATCTTCATAAAAGTGTTAAAAACCCCGTAATGGGATACACAACGTGATCCATTCACCTTCACGTTTGTGTGAAACGTTTTGGAAAACGTTGGAGTTACAAGTTCCCAGAATTACGTCGTCTCTACTATTAAACGTGAAACGGATGCAAGTCAGTTCAATTAACAATAGGGTCTATTTTGTTTGTCATACATTCTAAAGTGTATCTTGATACACGCCCCAGTTTCACTAAATAAGCTTAGTGGTATCTTCAGAGTGACATCTTAAATCAACGAATACATTGAAAAATAACAAAATTATTCATATTTCAAGTTTGACAGATTTCAATTAAGGAAAATATTGGTTATCAAATGATTGTAAAACCTGGGTCAAAGCTTACTTACCAAATACCACTGGTGCTGCCAATAAGGATCTGTGACGACAAATGATGAACACTCACTGTTTAAAACATTCTGGTGAACCTATAAATGTATAAGTATAAACACTGTGATCTACAACATAATGCTTTATTTTTATTTATTTATTTATTGAGAGAGAGAGAGAGAGAGAGAGAGAGAGAGAGAGAGAGAGAGAGAGTTGCTCCCGTCGTTACTCTTGGGAAAAGTATATGCTTCATCACCATCGTTTTGGGGTCACTGCCAATGTTGTTGGGGCTAATCTTGCTTTATATGTTTGCTGTTTATTTCACATTATACTTATAATTTGTCTTACATTGTCCCAACTTTATGGAGAGAGAAAGTGTGTGTGTGTGTGTGTGTGTGTGTGTGTGTGTGTGTGTGAAGAGAGAGAGAGAGAGGGAGATGCGATAGTTATTTCCTACCCTTCTTCTATTTTGAGTATATACAGGTAGACATGTCATGAAACTGAAATGATAGATAGATCAACATTGATTACGCAATACTAAAGTAAGGCATTGATTGGTCGAAGTATATCCGGGGACATTGACTTTGAATTGACTAGGAGTTCAAGTTATCGCTTACTAATGTGTTTAATTCTTTCAAATTCTGATTAAAATGAATTTCGATAGCCCTACATGTTAGACTTTAAATAACTTCAAGTTATCAATCTTTCAAGTAATGCGACAAACAGGTGCTCTTTATATTCTCTGCCAAAAAGTTATGTACCTTGGGCCTGCACGGGTTACATGTACTTCCTTTTTACATCTAACCGTGGGGTGCGTTCAATATAGTTCTAAGTACCCTGGCAGGTTATTGAATTGCTATTAGAGAAAAAAATTACAGGGTGACAAAATTAATAACATAACTATATTTTAGATTAATGATTTGTATGATTACCAGGCTTGATTTATGTGGATTTTAATATCAATAAAGATTATTATTAAATTTGTGGTGTTCAGGAAAACGAGAAAAGACGTCCAAAATGAATCGGCTACTTTTTGACAGATTACGAACGGAATGTTTATTCATATTTTGTCTTTAAACTCGGTACTTACCGAAAATATATCAATAATAACAGCACAACTGAGCATGTATCACTACTTCCCATTCTGTATAAAATAAACAAAAACTTTACCTCTGTAAATGCCTATAAAATGTTTTTAAAACACGGAATACTGCATATGCACAAACATCCTAGAAAATTACAATAGAATATGCAAGCAAAGATTTAAAGATCCCTAGTGGGATTCCTAAAAAGGGCCGCATGCATTTGGAGTTTTTTTATTCCAATAGTCAAAACAGACGATTCTACGTCAATCTACGTCATATGATTTTGAGTTTAAAGTATTATCTTAGCCTAAAAAAACACCATCGATTAATTAATTAAAACTTAGTCTCCTACCTCAACGTCTAATTCACAACACCATTAAATGTATGTATGTAATTTAGTTATATCGTAACTGTCAGTTCATGGATGGTGGGAAAACATGAATGCCAGGAGAAAACCTCCGACAATTGTCACCTTTTTCACACTATATTCTGTCCTGATTAGGATTTGAATCTAGATGGTGAGAGGTACTATGTAATCAGTAAGTTTTCACTAAATGTACATGGAACAATAATATACTCGGCCACTCCCCCCTCCCCCATTTTTGACGAGACAGTGGTGTTATTTGTTTAATATTTTTTCGAAGCGATAGCAAATTTTTTTATTTAATATTTAATCATTGATGAAGGTGACAGTATAAATATTTTACATTTGCTGGTTTATATTTTCTAGACAAGATAACAGCACGTTATATGAAGGGAAAAACGAATTCCATCAGTGCATGACCAGCGAGAAGACAGGGGTAATCACAGCGGAAGTCATCCAGGAGAAAATCTTATCAGTCCGAAGTAAAACAATTCCCAAAAGTTCATGACTTTTACAGCTATCCTGGACAAAGACAACGAGGAAGTGGAGTAATGGTTAAATATAATACAACCTCTTATCAGTAACAACCAACTTTACAACATCATAAACCATTTTAAATAACAGTTCTATTTATATCTATATATTTATATTTGTATAAAACATGATATATGATGACCGAATCAATAGTACTCTAGTATAGTACAGTTACCCCTTGATAAGGAAAATCAAATGTCCAAGTTAAAAAGTGCTAAATTACTAAACCACCATATATACACAATTTATGAGGGGTAATGAACCCATTGACTGAAAAAAGTTTAAGATCTTACGGAAAAACGGTATTTTTATATTTTTTCTATGTTGTACACAAAATCCACAATAAGTGTTCAAAGTTGACCCTATCGCTCAAAATAAAAAGTTCCGCGTCTTAGCACGTGCAGTCTGGCGGAAATTTTCTACACTGCATTCAGCCTCTTGAAACAGCTTGTGTGAAAATGCCACTTCAGGTATCAACTTGAAAGTCGGTAAAAATATGTTTTAAAGTATTAAGAAAATAACGGTATTTTTTTTTTTTGTATTTTATGTACAAAATGTATAGTAAATGTTTAAGCTCAACTCTATCTTCCAATACGCAAAAGTACACCAAATTTCACGTAACAATTGAACGATTTCATTGACAAGGTCAAAGTTCAATGCATTATTTTTCCAATAAGCGAGGGGCATCTCGAGATACCTACCAAAGAAGCCATTTTGTTAATAGATCAAACATGACACCTATTAAAAGTGTTCGTTTAGATTTACGGGATACACTGAGATATAGTCTGTAAAGGTGCGCTTAGAATAGTCACATTTGTTCTCCGAGTCAACGGTGGAATATACGGTGATCACCCCGCCATTATTTGGAAACAGAATGACCACATAGTCCTACATCAGACAAGAATTTTGAACGCTGAGGACATTCACCATGATGTAGCAACTTCAATTAAAAATAAATCTTCCAATGAAAAACCATTTCTCTTAATCTAATGAACATGAAATAACATAAAGTAACATCAATTTTCATTGGTTGTTTCATATCCAATAGAAAAACAGTTCACAAAACACACATTATTGCATTACAGTGTTATGTAAGGGGAAGTAACTCCAATGTCAAACATAAGAAATTTTATGTAAAGAGAGATAACTCTTACCTATTTAACTGGATCTTTAAAACTATAGTCTGGTTCATATAATCTTCTGGACATTTAAATCTAAGATGAAAAACATAAAGTTAATTAAAACATAAAAACTTATTTTTCAGGTTTTAAATTTCATGTAGTAAAAAGATGCAGTATATCTACTGCTACAACAAGTAATTCTTTATTATTAATAAACTATCATGATTTATACTTTAGGGAAATTAGAGTGTATTCCTTGTCATTTGTTGGAATGACCAGCATTACATCCATGTACTGAATATAATAATAATAATAATAATAATAATAATAATAATTATTATTATTATTATTATTATAAAAGCAATAGCTATATTAAACAAGAGGCCCATGGGCTTGATACGCTCACCTGATAAATAATGACTAGCTGATAGATTTAAAGAAAACATAAATACTAAACCCCAATGACTTTTTTCTTTACATCATGATAACCATTGTTTTAATACCTACAACATTCTAATATACATGCCTATACAAAAAGTTTATAGTTTTCAAGATAATTAACCATTTCAGTATTGTTTCACATCTGTGACCTTGACCTTTAAACCCATGACCTTTTTCTATACATTTAAATGATCGTTGTATTGATACCTACAACATACTAATATAAAAGCCTGTAGAAAAAAATTATAGTTTTCGTGATAATAAATTATTTCGGTATTGTTTCACATTTGTGACCTTGACCTTTGAACCCATGACCTTTTTCTATACATTAAAATGATCGTTGTATCAATACCTACAACATTCTAATATTCAAGCCTATAGAAAAAGTTTATAGTTTTCGAGATAATTAAACATTTCGGTATTGTTTCACATCTGTGACCTTGACCTTTGAACCCATGACCTCTTTCTATACATCAAAATGATCGTTGTATCAATACCTACAACATTCTAATATTCAAGCCTATACAAAAAGTTTATAGAATTCGAGAGAATTAACCATTTCGGTATTGTTTCACATCTGTGACCTTGACTTTTCAACCCATGACCTCTTTCTATACATCAAAATGATCGCTGTATCAATACCTACAAAATTCTAATATACATGCCTAAACAAAAAGTTTATAGTTTTCAAGATAATTAAACATTTCAGTACTGTTTCACTTTTGTGACCTTGACCTTTTAACCAATGACCTTTTTCTATACATCAAAATGATCGTTGTATCAATACCTACAACATTCTAATATACATGCCTATACAAAAAGCTTATAGTTTTCAAGATAATAAACCATTTCGGTATTGTTTCATATCTGTGACCTTGACCTTTGAACCCATGACTTTTTTCAATACATCAAAATGATTGTTGTATCAATACCTACAACATTCTAATATACATTCCTATACAAAATGTTTATAGTTTTCGAGATAATTAACCATTTCGGTTTTGTTTCGCATATGTGACCTTGACCTTTGAACCCATGACCTTTTTCTATACATCAAAATGATCGTTGTATCGATACCTTCAACATTCTAATATACATGCCTATACAAAAAGTTTATAGTTTTAGAGATAATAATTATAATCAGAGGTAAAAATATTAGGTCACGACCTTCACAATTGAACTTGACCTCATTTTAAAGATGTTAAAACTGAAAACCCCATGCCATTATCTGGTCAAATAGTCAAGTTATAACAATTTGAAGCTATATTACGATTTCTTCAAAATTAAACGCAAAAACGCGTAACGCATTTTTTATCTTAATTTCACAAAATGAAGGCAAATATCACATCAGATTTTTTCTCCAATCAGTACTTTCGGAGAAGAAGATTTTTTAAGATTTTTGCACCCCTAGGTCACCTTGACCTAGTTATAGTAGCAATAGCAACGCCACGAACAAATCTGAATTGCACCGGCCCATATATTCTTCTGACAAAGTTTCATTAAAAACTGTCCAGTAGTTTCAGAGGAGAAGTCAAAAATAGGTGTTAACGACGCACACACGCATGCACACACGCACGCACGCACCCACGCACATACACACGCTGCACTATGCCATAAGCTAAAAATTAGAAGTTGTTACTGATACACTTTCAAACCAATATTTTTAAAATGTTTTGAAATTCTATTTATTTTAGATAAATATCAATAAAACAAAATGCATTTGATTTACCTTTGGTAATTTTAAATCAGCATAAGACATAATACAGAACAGGCTAAAAAGTACAGCCAAATCAAAAAGCAAGCATTTAATTATTTAAGGAACAAATTATATTTAAATACATTGTATTTACAAAAAAAGACCTATTTTGCCAAGATTTACACTTTACTGATAATAAACAAGTGTGCAAAAATAACATGAAAAAAGGTAATAACAATTTTAAAGAAAATATTGCCTATTTTTTATAAAATACTTTGCGAGTATAAGGAATCTGAATAATCTGTTTGAATAACTGTATCATTACACTCATCAACTGAATATAATTCCATAGTTTTTCCTTTTTCCGTATCATTATCTGATGACTCCATATCTGACAAACTTTTTAGAGCTATTGTAAGTTTTAGAATCAGTTGATTTTGCAGAACAGTTTTCAGTCTCGGAGCAATATGTTGTAGCATCTGAGTCTGCCCAAGTAGAAACCGATCTGTCTGTCTCTGCTGCTTACTGATAAATCTGTACCAGCAGTGTGAGAGGCATGCCTTAAACAAAATGAACAGGAACAATCTTGTTGGAAGGGTGCGACAATTAGTTCTGCAGCAATATTAGCAGAAGGAGTGATGGCAATATAATTATTAAGAATGAATCTTAGCAAAATAGCTTCCTTTGCATTATTGGATATACTGTATATTCAATTATAAAAAGGGGGCACTCTTATTGTAACTGTATCTCCATTTTCAGTGTTTCTTAAAATAACAGTTGTACCTATGCCATCCATAACTTTAAATATCAGTGTTGCTATAAGTTGGAAATATTAATTTGAAAATTAATTAAATAGGTTATCAAAACTCATAAATTAAATGGTATACGTTTATAATTGAATAATAAACTAATTATCATCACCATGAGCATCAACATCATTATCTTTGCAATCACCAACACCATCATCATCATACAACCACCAGCATCATTAATAATGTCACATTACAATGTCAATGTGAGTCTATATCAGTTGATAATGTAGATAAAGCAATGGGACTTACTTGTGAAAGCACCATAATTTATCATTTTATATTCATTGTATTTATTAATACATGTATTGAATACATTACCTTGAAAGTAAAGATTGCCATCCATAAAATCTTTCTGGAATTCTTCAACAGTCAGTTCAAAAATTGAATCATTTTTATTTTCATTGCCATTTTCTTCATTGCAGTATGTTACCTACAATACACACATATGACAGAATTAAAATATGTATCTTGTTCTTAAAAAAAGTTTACAATCAAAACTGGACCTGCTTATCAAAGCATGATAATAAATATATATGAAAAATTATAATAAATAAATGTTTTTAAGTATTATAAATCAATATCATTATATTTATTAATTATAAAATTGTTGGCAACAATTCATTGCAAATGTCAAAAAATAAATTCTAGTATATATTACTTTTGTAAAATATTAATTATGTATTTTACTCTATACACTTATTTTAATCTCGGTGTTTATCAAATTTTGGTGAAATACAACATATTACCCAGTATATTAATCTGTGCACCTGCCACCAAAGATAAAATATAAAATATGCAACAGTCATAGGTGCTTGTGATTAACAATAGAACCGGGTACAATTTCTGAAAAAAAAACTTTTGTGAATGTAGAAGTTAAATTCATACAAAATCTAAATATGTCCTTATGCCAAACCCATTTTAAACTTATATTTTAATACTGCATGCCATGTGATGCATTTATCAAATGAGGTGAATGTTAAATTTAAGAACATTTTGCCTGAAAATATTTCTGAACTATAATTTAAGAATAAGTACATACTGATATAATAATCAATTTTAATACTAGTTGAAACTAGAGCTGTCTCTTGAGAGCCCCCAAAAAACCCTACCCCAAACATTTAAGATTCTCAAAGATACTGTTCCTGTTATCTTGACCTTTCTGATATTAACTTGGTAAATGGTCATGACACACCTTTGGTCATGTGAAGTTTAATGACAGTCATTCAAAGCAGCTCTGAGACATAATTTTACATAGACAGAGAGACAGTTGGACAGACAGACATGGTGATTGCTATTTACACTCCTCAAACTAGTTTGGGGGTTATAATTAAATCCTTTAAAAATTAATGTTATGGGGCTAACATGGCATGTCAGGCAAAATGTCGCAATACAAAATTTGTAAGTTTGTAATACAAACTATAGCTAAAGAGAGGTAACTCTTGAAACTTATAAATATCGCTTCTGACAAAAAATGACAACAAGTATTGAGGTCTTACTTCATAAATATGTTTTGAAACGACATTTTATATTCACATTTATCCCTGGCGACATTAAGCCATTACGGAATTGCCATATCTTGAGGTGTTGACAAATGAAGTACCTTGGTCATTTTAGAAAATCTTTAAAATTATCCTTATTTGTAATATTGAAACGAAAGTCAACATCGAACTTTTGCTTTTCCTATACATTGAAACTTAAAAGAAGCTTTGTAATTACATTATTTAAATTTAAAAAATTACCTTTAAATTTTGTGCAACTGTCCTTACATGTACACTTTGAATTTTGCAACTTCTGGTTTTCAAGGATTACCTCCCTTAGCATAACCCAAGTCATTGCCGATTGATGCGATTCAACTATTGATATAATTCCTATTATTTTAAATGTGAAACAGGAAGTTAAATTTCTAAGTATTTTAAAAACCAGTTTTACAAGAATGGCATGTATTGTTACGTTTGGGTAACATAATACATACACTTTAAGGTCACATATATTTGAAACTTTTTTAAAACTAATTGAAAATATTTACAATTGGTGTTTAAAGAAACTAAACCGAAACAATAATGAACTAAGACAATTGCAGATCTCAATGTGCAAAGTATGATTGAACTATTGTAATATATTAGAAGCAAATCACTCTTTACTAAAAAAAACTTGTACTCGGGTGTTTAAGAAAACTAAATCGAAATAAATATAAAGTAAGATCATTACAGATCTCAAAATGGCGAAACATGATTGAACTTTTATTATCTATTAGAAATAAACTACATAACTAGAAAAAACATGTACTCTGTTACATCCATTACAATCACGAAAACTAAAACAAGAATAAATACCAGAGGCTCAGTGTGGCTGAGCCTGTATCGCTCACCTGACTAAAATGCTTTTAAAGCAAATTTGTATTCCAGTGATGAACAAATGCACTGTTTATATCAGACAGAATGGCTAAGGAAATCACTGTAGAACTATATGTACCATTCAGTTTTTTCAATCTGGTTAAAATCACATCTCTTACTTGCTCTTCCCATAGGGTCCAATGTGAAACAATGTTCTCCGCTGGCAGCCATGTTTTATGGCAGATCAGAAAAATTTTAACAATCTATGTAAAGGACCTTCTATACATCATTCCTGTAAAGTTTGGTTCAATTTGCTTCAGTCATTTCTGAGGACATAGTCAAAAATTTGTTTTTCCCATAGGGTCCAATGTTAAACTATCTTTTGCCCTGGCAGCCATGTTTTTTGGCAGATCAGAAAAATTTTGGCAATCTATGTAAAGGACCTTCTATATAACATTTCTGTAAAGTTTGGTTCAATTTGCTTCACTAGCTTCAGAGGAGATAGCATATATATGCTTTTCCTATAGGGCCCAATGTTAAACTATCTTCTGCGCTGGCGGCCATGTTTTTTGACAGATCAGAACAATTTTGGCAATCTAAGTAAAAGACCTTCCTTACAGTATTCCTGTAAAGTTTGGTTAAATTTGCTTCAGTCATTTCTGAGGAAATAGTAAAAAATGCATTTTTCCCATAGGGTCCAATGTTAAATTATCTTCTGCGCTGGCAGCCATGTTTGTTGGCGGATTAAACAAATTTCGGCAATCTAAGAAAAGGACCTTCCATACATCATTCCTGTAAAGTTTGGTTAAAATTACTCAAGTGGTGTCAGAGGAGATAGTCAAAATGTGAAAAGTTTACGGACGGACGACGGACGACAGACGGCTATGGACGCCAAGTGATGGCAAAAGTTCACATGGCCTTTGGCTAGGTGACCTAAAAAGCTATCGCTAGCGTACTGATTGCTCTTGAATGTTTCCTGTGTGTTTAACTATTGTTATCAAACTTTTTTGAGGTCCTTGATAAGTCTGGGCTTGCAATATCCCCGTGTCAACATTTTTTCTGTAAGCAGCGTGCTTCTTTCTATGAAGTCCCCGTTGTGGGAACAAGAATAATATTAGCATGTTAAAGTCAGTTTACTAAATTGCAGATAAGACAGAAACTCTTAAACTTTCTTTCTCTGGTTTGTCCTACAAATATGTTATTGGCTATATGTCAGTGGTGTATCATTTATATCATCTATATTTAGTAACAACTATTGATTTAATTCCTATTCTTTTAAATGTGAAACAGAAAGTTAAACTTCTTAGTACATGTATTTAAAAAACTAGATTTTACAGTATTTACAACGGGTATTGAAAAAAACTAAAACGAAATAATAATGAACTAAGATAATTGCAGATCTCAAGGGGCGAAGTATGATTAACTATTGTTATACATTAAAAGCAAATCATTCTTTAATGAAAAAAACATGTGTGTTAATAGAAACTAAAGTAGAAATAACTATAAAAAAAGATCATTGTAGATCTCAAAAGGACGAAGCATGATTGAACTATTATTATCTATTAGAAATAAACATTCAGGGTAAATTTTTGATGACGGTCATCAAACGTTTTGAGGTCCTTGATTAGTATGTTCTTGCAATATTCCCATGTCAACAATTTTTCTGTAAGCAGCTTGCTTCTTTGTACAAATTCCCGTTGTGGGAGAAATTTCTACAATATTATATTAATACTAGCGTGTTGAAGTGAGTTTACTAAATTGCAAATAAGACAGAAACTCTTAAATTTTTTTTCTCTGAATTGTCCTACAAATAAGTTATTGGCTATATGCCAGTGGCATATATGGCAAGAAATTAGAGCAGTGTTTCAACATGTTTGTTTTGTATCCGGTTACAAACTGGGTACTGGTTACATATAAAAAGCATATGTACATTTTAGCTAAGATTTTCAGCTGCAAGGCTTGTGTCCTATTTTCTAATATGACCCGGAACTCATTTAAGAGACTAGTACTTTCTTAAAAACACCAGTGACAAAGTGAAAAATATAGGGGTGTTTTTGTAACCTGTACATATAGGTTACTTTATGCTAAACTATCAGAAAAAGAGTTACATCTTTAAAAAGTGAAAATAATTAGGGGTCTTTTTGATATGGTTACATACAGGTTACTTCTATATAAAACAGTTACATATAGGTTACTTTATGCTAAAATTAAGCTATTGAATTGTTTAATTCGAGATTATTTGTTTTAATGAATGAATCCATTAAGGATCATTCCTTACTTTTTCCGTAAATCTTTGATAGGTGCCTATCGCTAAAGTAATGAAACTGTGTGTGTGTGTGCGGGGGGGGGGGGGGTGTCAGGCTGACCAATTCGACGAAAATGTACCGCTCAAATGGAAAATTGGCGGAAAAAATCAAAAACCATGTTTCGAGGGAATTTTCCTGTGTTTTAACGGATTTTTGCCTTAACGATTTCCTACCCATTTGATTTGGTATCACAATTACCCTTTAGAAACCCAGAATTCTGCTTAACACAATTAGGGACAAAGGTTAATTAATTGATGTACAGGTATGAAATTGTAATAGAGACACCTATAGAGGCAGTCTTTGATTGTGTAATTAACCTGTTCGCTCAGGCATGAACGTGATGAATGAATCCAGGTAGATTATCACTCACTTAATTTTGACTCAATATCATTTTATAAATTGATGATTTATCCTTTAAACACTCATTTTTTATTAAAATGCAGTTTTGATTTACATAGGACCTTGATGAAAAACAAAAGAATTATAATAATAATGAAAAAAATATAAATAAAAATGAGTAAAAAAATAAACGAGATAATCGTAAAAAAGCCTGCCTCTATTATAATTATATTTACAAAAATTTATTAAAATTTTTCTCATGTCCTATATTTCTTGATCTTGAGACTCGATAACGTAGTTTTCATATATGTCATGTGCTACTTTTGAATTTTTATGAAATTGTCATATGCTACTTTTGAATGCAAAAATGAATGAATGAAAAAAAAAAAAAAAAAACACGACATATATACCAACTTGTCAGCACCATTCCTGGCGGTTAAAATTTTGAGACTCGGGACAGCGTTCCAGAGAGCAGAATGCAAGAAATTGCACCATTTATGGTAAAATGCTCAATTTTCCGGGGAGCTTACCCCCAGACCATCTAGACTCAGTTGCGCCTTCCTCGCGATAGTTGCATCGTTGGCGCAATATTTGCCCACCCCCCCCCCACTTAAACAACCTCTGGATCCGACTCCTGATAATGCACCAGTTATGATTATAAAAATGCAATTTTTTCTGACAAAGCATGCCCCCACATCCCCAAGAATCTGGTGTAAATAGACAGATTAGTGCTAGCCTATTGATAAATGTATCACAACTGCATATGCATTTGTGTGTATACATTTACCACATTTTTAAGAAATATTGCAAGAAATTTAGGTAAACCCCAAAATATTGTTCTGTATCCCTTGGTAACATATTATCTTTTATATAATAGTAATTTAAATGAACTAAATAATGACGCCGCACATTAAAATGTACCAAACTGATGATTTCGCGCTAAAATGTACCAATTTGGAAAAACATAATAAAACTGATTGGTCAGCCTGATGTGTGCGAGTGTGTGTGAGAGAGACAGAGAGAGGGGATATGAAAGGTAGTTGACATGTCTATGATATTAATTACACGCCCGTGATGAATTAATACAACAAAAAACAAACAAAATCTATTTCAAAATCCTTTTACATGGATAATGATACATGTATTGCAGTTTTTCCCATCTATTCAAATTGTCTTCTTTACTCCCGAATTTGAAGACTGGTAATTTTTATATTTGTTACAATGTTGCAACTATATTGGGGGGGGGGGGGGGGTTCCTTCAATGTTAATCGTTAACTATTTTCAACTCGGATAACCTGTCAGTTTCTTGAATGCCTAAAGCAAACTAGATTAAATTCTGTTTACTGAAAGTGCTGTGCGGGTGGTGACACAGTGTCATAGAACTAAAACAATAATAATAACTTGACAGTTTAAAACACACACATACATAATTATACATAGAGATAGGACTTCAACTTTTACCCGTGGTATTACTGATGTCCATGTGTTTGGATATAATACTGTTTTAAAGTATGTTTCAATCAAATTCACACAAGAATAAATTAGTTCCTTGACTTTGAATTAAATTTTAAATGAATTGATCTTGAATGATTTTTTGATAGTATTTTGCGATTCCGGACCTTAACATGATCGTTCCCGTTTTAGAACATACACATTTACATGTACTTCCGATTTGTCTGATTTCTTCTACTTCTTCCAGTAATGTGCTTCATTCTCGCACAGATTTAAATCGAATATAGACTGACAAACAAGCTGCTTTAACACCTGGTGTGCATATCAAGGAAATGGATGGGGGGAGTGAAATTCAGAAAAGGGAAGTGGGGATTGACTACTCCTGTCCTCCCCTTCATGCTTTAACAAACAGGTTATATTATATTATATAATCCGAGATGGCCTCTCTTGGTGACTCAATTACAACCTGTACATCACTTGTGTCGGGACTCCTTATTGTGCAGTTGTGTAATGCAGAATCATGTCTGCAGGTAATGTCCCCTTAATAATCCACCCTGGTGACGTCCTGATATGAGTGTAATATCCTTGTCTGGGATGTTAACTCCATTCAATATATATATATATATATATATTATATATATATAATATATATATATATATATATATATATATATATATATATTAAAATGCACTTTAAATTCTGTTAATTAGTTTTAAACAAATAACTTATAAGACACTGGGCATTGTTCAAATTGCACCGTTTGTGCTAAAAAATGCCATGTGGACATGTCCCAGGACCCCCATTAAGTCCTATTTAAATTACTAAAAATCATTTAAAAATAAGTTAATTTCATGCAGTCTTGATTCTACAATTTTGTAAAATTATTATGATTCTTGTTTATTTTAAAGTAACATATAACATAACAAAAAAGTACTGATTGAGAACTTAAATATTTTGCTGTTTACTACACACTTTGCTAACAAATTGTATTAATTAAACATACAGGTCCAGGTCACAATAAACAAATTATGATCCTTCTTCATCTATACATGTTACATAACGTACACTAATTAATAGGAAATATAACCTAGGGTTTGTTAGTTTCCCAATTAACAGTAACTGGGAAAAACCAATCAGATTTCTTGGCCAGGTAAGGATGTATGCAATTTATAGGATCACTGTTCATTTCATCTCCAGAAGACAAACACCTAAGTTAAAATATTTTTGTATGCTGTATTGAAGACATCTCTTGGGTAGCTATATTCAAGAATTCAAGACAAGAACACCAAATTTTAAAGTTAAAAGAAGACATTACTCTTTGGTAGTAACAGCATGGAAAGGTAATTATGATTTGTTTTATTAATCTATTCAATTGTTTTATTACTTGATATATCTATACCTAAGGAGAATAATATAAAAAAATTAGTTACAGGTACATCACAGTATGTAAACTCCGGTGTACGTCTTCCGGAAGCTGGGATCGTCGAAGCTAAGAAAAAGCCAACAGTAATGGTTCCACTGTCGTCCTGTGACAGTATATTGGCTGCTAGTAAGTTTTCTTGTATACTTTCACTGCAACAATTACACTCCAACTGATCACGGATAACAGCGGAGTTAGTTTTGAATACAATCGGTAACATTTATTGTTTTAATTTGAAGAAAATGATTGTTAATCATACAACTTATCAATGATATTTTCAAAGAAGTCAAATAAATTATATTTCCCGAGCTTAAAGACATAATAAATACCACGTTTAATGCATTTTATTTAAGAAACCAAGTGATAAGATTAAAGGTGACGTATCCCTTTATCCCAAAACGCGACAGTTTAGAAGAAATTCTGATTTAATTTCACGCTGGTGATTCCAGATAGTGTACGCCTTGCTAATGAAAACATAAACGCCTAGCTGTACAGAAAATTGTACAATTTATTGCTATTTTTCACATTTTTCTTAGATAATCGGTTGAGAAAACCCCTTCACAACTTTATGCTAATGATCCTAATCTCAAGGATATAGTGTCATTTAATATATATTTTATTTATTTATGAATAGATTGATTGATTGGATGCGGTTTTACGTCAAAGTTAATACTATTTTACTTAAATGGAGACGTCGCCATCTATATGTGAAGCCATAAAAAATTTGACCTATGCAGTGCGCTAAGGACAATGTGTAGGTAGAGTTCTTTACGGTGCCACGCCTGCTATGAGATGAAGGAACGGATTTTAAGGTCTTTTTCGAAGGAATCGGCGACTTTCATTTCTACATGCCGAGTACATGGAGTATTTACTACCTATTTTTAAGACTTAGTCAGACTCAGGCCGGATTCCGAACCCACGACCTCCTACACCAAGCGCATTACCAACTGAACTATCGTCTATATTGAAAAGAACGTGTTGTTGGTAGTAGCAGAACCTATAAATCATTCCTTTCTTTTTAAATCAATCGACAAAAATAAAATAAAAGAACCAATTAGATAAATAAACAGGGGACCAAGGACCTTAACGCTCACGTCAGAATATGTCATATCTCGTGTAGAAAGTCAATGGACAATCACATAAATTACAAGGACTGTTTTAATTTTCAAGAGTTAGGACCTAATGTAAGGATATTTCCAAATTTATTATTACTTATCCTAAAATGCTACCGTATACTTCCAAATATTTAAAGTCTAACTACAATAAATGTATGGACAACTAGTAAAAAGTACAAAGGCAAAATACTAAGCCCTTTCAGTATTCTTACACATCTATGACCTTGACCTTTGATCCAATGAACTTCATCATTGTAGATAACGCCAATGCCACACTTATACAAAAAGTTTAGAGTTTTCCAGACAGATATTTTGTGACGTCGAAGCAGACGTTTTTAATCGCGAGGGCCCTGATTATCTGTAATGAAAATTATCCCCCCCCTTTTTTAAATGACGTTAAGTACGGTGTAACAAGAAAATGCTCCCTAAACAAAGAAAATACCACAAAATCTTAAAGGGGGATTTTTTATTATTGTAATTTTAAAAACAAGTTCAAGCCCTCTTTGTGGAATTTACTGAACATACGAGATTTTCAAATTATCTGGGATAATATATGTTCAGAAACAAATACTCCATATCTTGAACGGTTGTAAATCATTGAGTCGATGCACCCTCGGCACTTTTGGTTTTCCGATTGTGTATTTAGAATGGCGAGATTAAAACTTATGAACTTTTTGGCTTAGTAAGAGAAAATATAGAGAACAACCACACTTTACGCTTCGAAATTTAAACACGCCGAGGAACCTGTATTTTAATATGAAACTAACAAATAAACATATACATGTGTGTAGTGAAAGTTCCGAGTTATCGACTTTAAAAAAAAAAAAAAAAAAAAAACTTTTGTTTTCTTTCGCTTTTATTTTCCTTCATGTGGGACATTAATCATAGCGGACTGTCATGGCGGATATGCAAATGAGATCATTGCCGTTCATTTTCCAATATGTATCAAAATGACCCTAAGGCTAATAACTTTAATATTTTAATATACATGCCTATACAAAAAGTTGATAGCTTTCCAGATCATGCACTGACAAATATAGTAGTTTAGCAATTTCCCCTTCAAGAACCTTGCCATTTCCCCATTTTGAGCCCTACAGTTACGATTACTACATGTCCTAAGTATGCTACACATGGAATATCTAAGTTATATCTCTTGTATCTTTAGAGGAAAATATGTTTACTATTTCCCGTATAGGACCCAAAGGGGACATAACTCCCTCATTTGTGCAAACCAGAAAGCCCTTAAACAAGGAATGATTGTCATTAAGTTTCATCAAATTTAGCCAGGTAGTTTTGGAGGAGATGACTTAAATACATATTGTTCTGTCCTTGTTAAGTCTATTTATGAAAGGTTTATTCACGAACTTAGTTGATTTTCAAGATTTTGATTCCGATAATGTACACGATAATCGACCGATATCCATAAGATGGCCGGGTTGTTGAATTATTGTGAATCTACAGATGGTGGTCCAAGTTGGATTTGTATTTTCAAGTAAATTTGCATATTTCGCAAGAAAAATACTAGGATTTCCGAAAACAACTTACATCTTGCCCTCAAGTTGAAAACCCTGTCCATGTCTGCAACGAAAAATCGATTCTTTAAACAAATTAACACGAAGCAACGTTTTGTCAGAAAACAAATTTAATTTTACAATGTTTTACAACAACACCAAACACAAATATATGTATGAAGAGATGTTCACATAAATGCAGCTAAAGTACACTAAAATCCCAGCTAGGCGGTTGTTATGATTTTGCAAGAGTTGCAGCTAAGCGTACACCGGGTAAAAACAATACTTGTTGTAGTTAAATATTTAAACATATATCTTGCATATGCGATTTGTATTCAAACTCTTTGATGTTTCTTTGTTCCAATTACCTTATAAAACAGTAAAATCGGCTTTAAATTAAGGTAAAATTCAATCTTACGCCAAGGAGGTTGGTGATTTTCCGCTGACTGTCGATGATCAATTGTGTTTTTTGACATTATATGGTGATATTTGCGGGCAAATTGTAATGTCTAAGTGTTACTGACTTAAGCAACCAAAATTATAAGTGATATCCAAGACTTGATAATTTAATTTTGAGCGTTTACATACCTCTAAACTTCAGTCATTGAGACTATCAACATCACACAGTCGCTTCGACGATCCCAGCTTCCGGAAGACGTACACTGGAGTTTACATACTGTGTACATGGTACTGTCCATGAATGAAGTACAAAGTTGTTTTTTTAATTAGGGTTGTTAACACAAAATAGCTGTATAAATTTCTTTCTTAATAATAAAGTTTTATATATTTAAACACGGCAAAATTATAGAATGGACATTGTAATATAAAGTGGAATTCATTTCTACAAGATTTTTACAATAAAACAAAATCTATTAAATTGTTCAAACTTCTCAAAACTGTCAAACTTTCATGGCTTATGAGTAGACAAACATTTTGTGGCCTAATGGATAAGACGCCAGTCTTCAAATCCAGGGTCTCTCACCCGTTCGGACCACATGTGGGAAAGTGAATTTTCCTTGCCGTTGGACTTTACTGATTCACCTGATATCAGTATAATGGACTGGGGGAGTGGTACGCTTGTCTGCGGCGTACTGACTCTGTGAGCTAGCACGGTAAAGTTTCCCTGAGTGCGCGCTAGTACAAGGCAGACCATAAAACACACTCGCACTTCACATGCATACACAAAATTGTTCATAGATTAATCCATAGAGATTAATTAAATAGTTCTCGTCGCGAATAGCTGAAAAATTGCTGATGCGACGTTAAGCAACATTCAACCAACCAACCAACTTAGTATAAATTTATCACATGATGGAAGCATTAAAAAGTCCGGTTAAAATCTTAATTGCTGAATAATACAAGTTAAACGTAAATCCGAATAAAAATTACAGTCAATTAACACGTGAACTTCATCCTTGAAGGCACCACTATCACATTAAATACAATTTCTGTCCTGGACAGTAGGATAGCCAACCCGGTCAGCGCATTGATTCATCAAACAAAATTTCACGCGCAGACAAAGTGAAAAAATTGTCAAAAATTTGAATTCACTCGAGGCGGTAAAATTACACAATATTTATTTCACTGCGAGTTTTTAATACTATTTGTAGTATTTTATCGTCTTTTGAGGACAAAAGTAAGTCATTAAAGACGAGTTTTATCAAAGTCGGTGAGAATTTAACAATTTAAATCGTAATTGAATGTTAGGCACCGGCGAAAAATTGAAAATTGAAACTTTAAAAAATATCATTCTGTGTACGCAGTTCCTCATGCACCAAAGATATTTTTAAATGAACGGAAAGAACTTTTTTTCACGGTTATTTTGATGTATAATTTGTCAAATAATTTTCTTTACACAAAAAACGTACCAGTTTCAAATGTCGAAAAAATCGATGACATTGCCGGATTCTCGATCATGGGCCGCCCCCTTTCCGGCTAATTTGACACAGAAAAAATGCCAAGACAGCTTCCTTATTGTATGTAATGTATCAATTTGATAATCGAGAGACGCTGTGGAGATATTTTTGTTGAAATAAAGTAAGTCTTTCCTTAAAAATATTGTATTTTCACTCCATTTCTCGTCTAATCTGCCGATTGTTTGGAACTACTTCCAGTCGGACATATTTGATTAGCATTCGTCCCGCTTCGATCACAATTTTAGCATGCAGAAAATGTCATCGTGTATTTTGGACAAAATAGTCCAGCTTCTTTGCCTTATTTGTCATGTATGATCGATCTGCATGGCTGCCGAAAACATTAGATATGCATGTGTTCTAATTTTACCCATATGGACTCGGGATCTGTACCAATACAGTGTACAGTGCAACCTGCTCATGTAGGGCTAGTTAGGGACTCAGAATTACTGAAAATTACCAACTGATTTTGCTTTGCTGGCAAAATATAAACAGGACCTGTCTGTCATATCAGTACATATCATTGGATAAATAAGCTAATACCAGTAAAGAGGGTTAGACTGGGTTTTTCTTTATGAAATATTTCCCAAAATGAGGAAACATCTCCCATGTTAGTTTAGCCAGAGTCAACACAACATTGGTCTTTATTATTTAAATTTTTGTTTCTGTTCTGATGCCAATAACCCCGGCATTATTATTTTAGTACAATTTAGACATGAAAAGTTGATTATTTTGCTTCATTAAAAGTTTTAAGTCAACTTGACATAGCACAAATAACATTTAAAATAGACTATGTGGAAGTAGGAAATAGGAAAAGTGAATACTTATCATGTAGATTTCATTTGACTTGGTTAAAAATTTAACTCCATATTATAATGATTAAATACAGATCTGTAAAATATTTAGGAATTTCAGTAATTTCTGTAAAATTGTAAAATTCTAATAAATAAATATCACCTTCTTTTAGGAAAATTCATGGGAACTGGTTTGATAATATCATTAAGAAATAAGTTGATGCAAATGCAGTGAAATTCATGACACAGTGTATCCAAATGGGCATTATTAGTTTGTAAGAATTCAAAATAATTGTAACACACTAGGCCTATTCCAGATTTATTGATTTATCAGTTAAATTTAGAATTGATTGGTTGGTATACACACCCCATTCAAGATTATTTCAATTATAATCAGGTAAATGAGATTAAGGAGGAAAATAGGTACAGGGATGAAGATTTGCAGGGGCCCAGTAGCCAATGGCTTCTAAATTCGAGTATGGGCCACTTAATGTTTACACATTTAAGCCATTTAGTACTGTTACAAATTCTTTTATGAAGTGAGCTGGCCCCAAACTCAAAATATTCAGGCTTCATCCCTGAGGTAAATCACACCCCTCAACAAGAGAACTGGCAAACTTTCTGACATAGTAAGATTTTAACCTATGCTGTTACCTGTATGCTACACTTCAGGCAAGGGTGCATGAAAAGCATTTCATGTGGTGAAAAAGAGGTATTCAGTATCAAGAGAAGAATTCAATTCATAAATGTGTAATGGTATATAATTCCCAGTATGTTGAGGATATTGATATGTGTTGATTTTTTTAATTCTATATAAAATGAAACATTCATAAATGTCTGATGATATCTAATTCCTAGTGTATTAAAGATATTGTTATGTTTTAATTTTACATGAAATGAGACATTCAACATTATTACAATTTACAAAGTTGGTTTAGACACACATAATGCATTTTTCTTTGAAAAATGTTCCATTATGTGTAAATAGTAATAACCATGAGTGTTCATTCTAGGATTTTTTCAGATGGGTTCATTTCTAATAAAATTCCTCTAATAACAAGTTTAATAACATCAATGATTTTGCATACATCTAATGTTTGATGTGACTTGTAGTCTTTTAGGCTGATGTAAAAGCTTTTTTAATGAAGTATTTAAAAGTTTCATATAATGTAGCTTTTATATATGACAATGCTATCAAATATTTTGAGCTTGCATTTGAAATCTAATTTCAAATGTGGCCTTTACAATGGTGCCATTTGACAAAATAAAGGACCAACAGCCCCTTTCTAGAATGAACACTGCCATATGATCCCATAGTTTTTGATTTATTTGTAAATGATTTATCTATTTATCACAGCCAGAACAACTAGAAAGTACCTGTCCCCCATAAATCACCTGTTTGTGTAGTTTCTAAATTAAATTTGATAATTAAGACAATTTTAGTCCTTTTAAATGCTATTATGGCCCACTTGTCATTCATTTAACAAACAACAATATGACAAAATTTCTAACTATCTGCCTGTTCATAAATTTTTCTAACTTTTTAGTAATTCAATATCTTTTATTTTTAAATGTTAATTTTGTTCATATAAAAATATTTGTTGTATTTTTCCAAAAAATATCTGAGGTTACTTTCCATGGTATCCATGCCACATTTCATGTTAGTACCTTGAGGAAAGACAAAATGCAACTTATTTTGATCTCTTTTTATGTATTTACCCTATTTATCATCACTAACCTGCTCAACATATTGTGTCCCAGCTCTAACTTATTTCTCTGTAGAAGGTCTGATTTATTTATTTATTTATTTATTATTATCATCTCTAACCTGCTCAACATACTGTGTCCCAGCTCTAACTAATTTCTCTGTAGAAATTCTGATTTATTTATTTATTTATTAACAACTGCTGACATATTGTGTCCCAGCTCTAACTTATTTCTCTGTAGAGTTTCTTATTTATTTATTAACTGAGCACTGACATATTGTGTCCCAGTTCTAACTTATTTCTCTGAACAATTTCTGATTTATTTATTTGTTTATTTATTTATTATCATCTCTAACCTGCTAGACATTTTGTAACCTGCTGGACATACTGTGTCCCAGCTCTAACTTATTTCTCTGTAGAAATTCTTATTTATTTATTTATTTATTTATTTATTAACAACTGCTGACATATTGTGTCCCAGCTCTAACTTATTTCTCTGTAGAATTTCTTATTTATTTATTAACTGAGCACTGACATATTGTGTCCCAGTTCTAATCAAAAACAAACATACTTATCCATTTCCGAATCACAATCCAGAAGCAAAGTAAAAACTTTGGAACTGACAAGTTAGGTTAGACACGTGAACCTCCACCAGGGAAGTGAGGCCGGGTGCTCCGGAAGGGTAAGCACCTCCTGTTTAGCTAGCTACACCCGTCACGTGTGTAATCAAAATTGTGTGAAAGGAACATGGAACTATGAGACGTCAAATATATCCAAGGCAATCCTGGACACAGAGACATCAAACTTATCAACAATACTGTGATGACGGCCATAAAACTTTTTGAGGGCCTTGATAAGCCTAGGCTTGCAATATCCCTGAGTCAACAATTTATTTGCAAGCAGCCTACTTCGTTGTACAAAGTCCCCGTAGTGGGAACAAGCTCTACCATAGCGTATTAATTGGGAAACAAATACACCATAAGCAGGAGAAGCAGGTATATTGCTGCATAAAAAAGGAAAGTTTATTTCTCTGAACAATTTCTGATTTATTTATTTGTTTATTTATTTATTATCATCTCTAACCTGCTAGACATTTTGTAACCTGCTGGACATACTGTGTCCCAGCTCTAACTTATTTCTCTGTAGAAATTCTTATTTATTTATTTATTTATTTATTTATTTATTAACAACTGCTGACATATTGTGTCCTAGCTCTAACTTATTTCTCTGTAGAATTTCTTATTTATTTATTTATTTATTAACTGAGCACTGACATATTGTATCCCAGTTCTAAATTATTTCTCTGAACAATTTCTGATTTATATATTTATTTATTTATTTATTTATTTATTTATTTATTATCATCTCTAACCTGCTAGACATTTTGTAACCTGCTCAACATACGGTGTCCCAGCTCTAACTTATTTCTCTGTAGAAATTCTGATTTATTTATCATTTATTAATTTTTTTAATGTAGGCCCTATTTATTTATTCCTGTTGGGGTCCTAAAGTATCTCCATCAACAAACACATGTCATAGGATGCCTGTTGCAAAAAAAAATCGATAAATACAGTACAGACCTGTACAAAGTTTAGCACCCAGCTAACGAATTAGTGCCGACAGTCCATATTGGTTCCTCGTTTGGTGTTTATATCGACAGCAGTTGCCATCTATCTCTCGGCAGCTTTTCGACCGCTACCTTTCCATACCTTCTAAAGGCACTCGACAGTCGAGCTTTGACTTCTTTTGGTTAGCTTAGTGTTAAACTTTCGACAGGTCTGTACTGTACATTGCGTGTACTGTGTATACAGTAGACAGTTGACCTATATATTTGACACGGGGAACGTTGTTTACGTCATTACGTTAGAACAATGTTTATCAAGGTCGCGGCCATATTTGTTTTCATTGACAACAAGACGTACTGAAATCATGCTGTTGGATTTTTGCGATTTTCGCATATTTAACCCTCATGCACCAGGTACGATAATTTACTGGCGTCTACTGTAATAATTTTCTGACATTGTATTAAAATTTCTAGGAAAAGTATTCTTTACACAAAAAACGTACCAGTTTCAAAAATGGAGAAGAAATTTCTGTTGATTTTCAAGAGAAATCGGTTATCGTCGGGATATCAGTAATTTTAAATAAATGTGGCGTTTTATCTCGGACTTTTTGATACGTGTAGAAAGTTTAGTTATTTCCTCACACGCTTGCATCATATTCTTAGCTAGAAATGTTAATTTTATGGTATAAAAACGATTCTGAAATGGCGAATTTTTTTCGGGTTCAGACACTTGCCAAAAAGTAATCCCTTTTTATTTACCGCGGAAGGTCTCAAATTTTAAAACCAACGCACATTTTGGACTTGGCTATCCTACTGGGAGGGGTGTTTTACTATACCGACCGGTTTCAATGTTTAGCTTTAGATTCCCACAACGAAATTTTGCTAGTGTTTGTCTATGCCAACTACCGGTATTCGAAATAGATAAATAATGTTCAGATTTTAATTCACGTTTATTTATTTATTTATTTATTTATTTATATAACCATTATGTTGAACATCATATGCAGAGTAAATAAGCTCGCAAAAAAAAAAAGAACAAAGTAAATAAACATAAATTCTTAAATAATGATTTGATTGCCTGTTTCAGTCAGTTAACTTAATAAACTAAAAAGAGCCTCAAGCTTGTCAAAGTATTACTGTGTTTCCAGAAACAACTGACACACTGTTTTTTTCCGGTTTATAAATTAGGTTCTGAATCTTTAAAAAGCACATACTGGTATGTTTTTATAATTCTTTGTCTCAACATAATTTCAAAAAATTTAGTGATAGAAAAATATTTATTGGTCTGTTTATAGAGAAAAAACCATGATAAGTTTACATTCTGCAATCTTAAATGAACACGTTGTTACCTCTGTGTGTTTTACAGATCACGGTGATAAACTTACATACAGTACTGTTATACCAAGAAAATGGACAGATGTGTTAAAAATGACCGGGTGTAATTTTTAATTTTAGTGTGATGTAAATATGTAAATTTTATATGTGACACTTAAATAAAATATATTATTATTATTATTATTATTATTATTATTATTATTATTATTAATTATTCGTACCTTATTGTCATATACTTTGGGGCTCTACAAGGCTTAAAATCAAATTTTCTAATTTAAAAACCCAATGTTTTACATAGAGATATTTTTGTTGGGTCAAAGAATTCTAAATTCAATTACATTTTCAATTTTGTGAAATTATTTGTAATAAATTCATGTAAAAATAAAAACCGTATGCCAGTTATTTCTGGAAACACAGTAATATACACTGCGTGTGTTGGGTATTTAATGTCTTCATTTAATGCTAGCCATTCCAAATATATATTAATACATCATCAAATCCACTACAAAATCACAGATATTTGTTTAGATTAGTAAATTGTTCATCTTAGTGTTTGAATGTTTGTCAACTAAGGATTTAGTCTTGGTCAATTCATCAATAATTCATTATTGTCTGAAACAGATTTTACCACCACCTGTAACTAAAACATCTTTCTTTGTATGCATCTGGTTTTCCTCGCTTCCAAAGAATGAATTGTCTAACCCTTTTTAACGTGTATATATACACTATAGTGTTTCATAGTTCAAATTTGTTCAGATGTTTAATCTTGAAATGTCATTTTATAACAGTTTAACTTAAATTTGTGTTGATTCTAGGTGACACTTTAATAAATAATCTATTATTATTATTATTAAAACATATTTTTCTTGTCTAATCCAACAAATGACTCCATTTCCCAACATTTAAAACCTTACCTTTATGTACAAGTGGAACTTAACCCCAGGGAAATACCATATGTTTGCAATTAATAAATAAAGTAATAATAATAATAATATTTTATTAATATGTCACATACATTTGTATCAATTCACATAGATAAAATACATATTGTACATATAAATATTTATGAAATATTAGTATTGAAGATAAGAGATTGATTACCGGTCTAACTGACCTATGAGACATTACATACCATGAAATTTATCATAAAACACTGATATAAACTATTAGAAATAAAACTGTGAGTTCTATCACAAAATAAAATGACATTGAACTGGTTTTCAACATTATTAGTATGGATATCAGGTAAAAAACTAATAACAATATTAAAAAGATTAAAACGAATATCTGTGTATAATGGACATTGAAGTAAAAAAAACGCACCTCTGTTTTAAGCACCTTATTATCACAGAAAGGGAGTGAGCCATAACAAAACATAGCGAGAACTTGTCTGTGTTGAAATGGAATAGTGGTTTTCACATACTCCTCAGTTGCGATGCAACGTTTATATTGCCGGTACAGGCGTAACTTATTACCCCTCTCAGTATTATTTTTTTGTTCCAAACATCTTTCCTCGAATCAGTATTGTCGATTTTTGCAAGAGAAAGACAGATTATTTTCATAACAGATTTTGTAGATAACATGTGATTCCACACTAGATGGTGTACATTTAATTTTTGAGCCAAATCGTTAATTTTGAAAACCATTCTTGAAGATGTCTCGACTTTCACCATAGTAGTTTACTTATAATTCTGTTGTTGTTAACATGAATACCGTAATCTTACATAAAAGTCTCAATGACGATACTTCTTGTTTCGCAAGACAAGAAGTCCATCCCATATCACCTCGGGCGACCAAAATTGAATGGTATTTACCAATTATAAAAAAGAATTAACATATTAACATGCCTTTTATGCTATGATTTTATTTTCCCAGATCTTAATCCTAGAAAAGGGGAGAGTCAGAAGATGCGAGGGTTGTGGCCCTGGGATCATATACCGGTTTGATACAATAGGACAACATACAGTGTGTGTCAAACATATTGACACATTCTGTACGCTTCTGGCAAAATTTGCAAGTACAGTAACTGCTTTACGAAACTGTAAATGTTCATCGAACCATAAACCTAGATATATTTCCCAGCTAGTCTTTCAACTGGGGCTGAGGTTGTTGGTATCACTTAATAAATTCTTGCTAATTAATTTTTGTATAGTTTGAAATATATCAGTGTTTTGTTCCCAGATTTTAACTAAAAATTCCAGATTATTTTGTCAGACTTAAAATTTTATATTTTCATAGATATAAAGATATATTTGAATTATGAAAGAGAACACAAACAAGATTTAACATTTATTTCCTTTATTCATATTAATATTTAAAAATGAAAATTGAAGATAGTAACAATGATCATATACTGGTTATTTTGATTAATAGTAGTAATAATTGGATAGTTTTTATATGGATAATTAGTTTTAGAGTATTTTTTTCAATAATTCGTTACAATATTATTATATTTAGTAAATGTTATGTTTGTTGATTATATTTATTTGCATACTGTTTATTTGTGAATAAAATAAAAAATATTCAGTGTAGTAATTAAATAATTAAGAAATATCTAAGTTTTTGTTCCATATTCATGCTTATTTCAAATAGTTCCAGTTCAATAAACATATATAAAATTATTCAATGCAATTTGTTTATCCCATAAGCATACACTAATAGAATAGACACTTACCGGTATATGATACTCCGCTAAATTTAATTTGCTACAAACTCTAAACTTTCTTTCCAAGCCAAAAGTGTACAATATATAATATTGACCAAAGAACTTAACCTTAAATTATAGTACCAGGTCCCAATTTCGCAATCATTTCTTAACAAAGAATTTTCTTAACTGAAATCTAAATAATTTTTTATTTTTTAAGATATTCGGGAATTTAAGGTCTCATTTTGAAGATCTATTCCGCGCCTTATGATATCTGTATTCTAGTTTTGTCTAAGCATTTTATTTGTAATACCATAAAAGATAGACAAAATTTACAATAACTTTTAAGTTATAAGTCTTTTTCTGATAAAGTTTAGCATAAAGTAACCTATATGTAACCATTAATCATTTTGTACCCAGTTTAAAATCGGTTACAAAACAAACATTTTAAAACACTGCTTTAATTTTTTGCCATATCTTGTCAGTGATGTATCATTTATATCATCTATATTTAGTAACAACTATTGATATAATTCCTATTGTTTTAAATATGAAACAGGAAGTTAAATTTCTTAGTATTTTAAAAATTTTACAACAACGGCTGTATTGTTACGTTTAGGTAACATAATACATACACTTTAAGGTCACATATATTTGAAACTTTTTAAAAACTAATCGAAAATATTTACAATGGGTGTTTAAAGAAACTAAACCGAAACATATTTTTTTTTTTTTATTTATTATTATTTTTTTTTTTTGTAGCTCTCATTAACTTATACAACGAACATACAAACATATATAAATATATCCAAAATACATATTATACACACAAATAAAAGATTGCAACTATATACAAGTGGAGACTTGCTAAATACATTTAAACCTGTCTATAAAAACCTCCAAAAGGAATCAGCAAAATTAGCCCACGTGGGCAGGTGGTTTTTTTAAACAAATTCAAATAATATGAACAAAAAACTTTTAGCATACAATTGTACTGGCCTCTATAATCAGGCGACCCTTATAATATAGCCAAAAAGTATTATGTATTATTCTAATTAGGTTAAACAGAATTGTAAAGTTTACTCCAGAGGTTTTCATATTCAATAAACTGATATTAGCTCACTGAGCTGAAAGCTCAGATGAGCTATTGCAATGGTTCACCGTCCGTCGTGCGTCGTGCGTCGTGCGTCAAGTGTCGTGCGTCGTGCGTTAACTTTGTACATTTTAATCATCTCCTCTAAAACTACCAAGCCAAATTTGATGAAACTTAGTGATTCTGATGCCTAGGTAAAGGCCTTTCAGATTTGCATAAATGAAAGGATTATGTCCCCTTTGGGTCCCATAAAGGGGGAAATTGTGAAAATTTTTAAGAATCATTCTCTGAACTTACAAGAGATATAGCTTAGATATTTCATGTGAAACATACTAAGGGCACCTAGTTTCAGATTTGCACAAATCGTAACTGTAGAGGCAAAAATGGGAAATGGCAAGGTACTTAAGGGAAAAATTGCTAAATTAATGTATTTGTCAATATATCTTGAAAACTATAAACTTTTTGTATAGGCATGTATATTGGAATATTGTAGGTATTGGCCTAACGATCATTTTGATATATGAATGAAGGTTCAAAGGTCAATATAATAGCTGCGAACAAATATTTAAATGGTTAATTATCTCAAAAACTATCAACTTTTTGTATAGGCATGTATTTAGAATATTGTAGGCATTTGCACAACGATCATTTTGATATATGAATGGAGGTCATAGGTTCAAAGGTCAAGGTCATAGAATTCAATGAATATTTAAATGGTCAATTATCTCAAAAACTATAAACTTTTTGTATAGGCATGTATATTAGAATATTGTAGGTATTGACCAAACAATCATTTTGATATATAAATGAAAGTCATAGGTTCAAAGGTCAAGGTCATAGAATTGAATGAATACTTAAATGGTTAATTATCTCAAAAACTATAAACTGTTTGTATAGGCATGTATGTTAAAATATTGTAGGTATTGGCCTAATGATCATTTTGACATATGAATGAAGGTCAAAGTTTTAAAGGTCAAGGTCATAGATGTGAATGAATACATAAATGGTTAATTATCTCAAAAACTATAACTTTTTGTATAGGCATGTATTTAGAATATTGTAGGCATTTGCACAACGATCATTTTGATATATGAATGGAGGTCATAGGTTCAAAGGTCAAGGTCATAGATGCAAACGAATACTTAAAAGGTAAATTATCTCAAAAACTATAAACTGTTTGTATAGGCATGTATATTGGAATATTGTGGGTATTTGCAAATGATATATAAATGATATATTGTAGCTAGACTTTAAATGTTATATATAGCATACTTATATAATAATTATTATAATTAATTTGCAAAAATACTTGCATATTATTGGTCCTTACTGCTGAAAATTTTGATATTCTCTTTTATTAATGCAATTGACCATTGAACCTCTGGATAAGATATATACTCTGCCTCAGGTGAGCGTTAAGGCCCATGGGCCTCTTGTTACTATACATAATATGTTTCATAATGATTATTTTGTTATTTAAAAGGAGTTTAAACCCTCTAAGTTTATGCAGTCAAAACATTTGTCTAGTTTTAATGATTGAATAAAGAATGTTGCTATTAATATACAATAATTTAATTGTGGAGAAGAATTCCTGATACAAACCAAAAATTACATCATAACATGTAAGAGAGATACTTGTTCGGTTGATTTTGTTCCACCAATTTTCAAAAGTTTTCCAAAATACTTCTAAAGTTTTACAGAAATAAAATTTGTGCTCAGTTGTATCTAGTTGATTACAATATGTACAATTGGGACTATTTATGATTCCCATTTTAAAAAGTAGTTTGTTGTGACTTATAATTCTGTGTATGATTTTAAATTGAAATTCTTGCAATTTTGTATCTAATGTACATTTAAACGGGATTCTAAATATAAGTTTCCAATTATCGTGTTGGATTTAAAATATTTCTGACCACTTACCTACACAAGTAGGAGTTTCATGAATAGTTTCAATAAAGGCCCAATAAAAATCTTTACATGACATTTTCAAAATATTAACATGTGCGCTTTTCATTTTTAAGATTAAATTAGTATCATTAATGTTTGGGACAGTTTTATTCTTGAGATATACTTTCCATGTTTTAGGAATAGCATTTAAAATGCTGATACATTCTAACAAATTTGTATTAAACTGAAAGCGTTGACACAGAGAAGTATGTGTTAAAAAATTCCCAGAAGAATCTAATAAATCTGATATATAAGTAATGCCACTTTCATACCGTTTTTTAAAGAAAATTACCTTTTTACCTATTTTAATATTATCATTAAACCATAATACTTCTTTGTGTATTATTGGAAAAATCATATTATCATCAAGTGATCTTAATTCCATCCAGTAGTGGAGTAAATCTCTATAAAACAATGATAAGGGAATGTTCAGTTTTTCAATACAGCATCTGGATTGGAGAAGATAAATAAAAGAGAAATATTTTTAAAATATGAATGAAATAATTGTTTCTATTTTGATGCTTGAGGACTTAAGTAACGTTTTATCCGAGATAATTTCAAAGCCTTTACCTGCTATTCAAAATTGGGATATTTTAAACCTCCATTCTCTATTGATTTAATCATTGTGTTTTTCTTAATTTTATGAATAGAAGATTTCCATATAAAATTGTCTATTACTGCTTGTACATCTTTAATGAAGTTTGTTGGAACAGATATTAAACCACTTTGATATAGTAATTTGGATAGTGCTAATGATTTTATAATTTGGATTTTCCCAATTAAAGTTAAATTCCGCAAAATTAGGGGTTGTTTTTAAGTCTTTTAATTTCGAATTTAAATTTTTATTGGTTGTTTCTATTTCGTCATTAGAAAACCATATTCCCAGAGTGTAAAAAAAGTTTTTTTGCCATCTAACCGGAAGAGTACCAGGAGGGCGATTTTTATTAGAACCTATTCAAAAAGCTTCAGTTTTATCGAGGTTAATACGAAGACCTGAACAGATTCTAAATTGATCCATTAATGAAATAACTTCAAAAGCTGATGGTTCATCATCTAGAAAGCAAGTGGTATCATCAGCAGGTAAACTAATTTTGTATTCCGTCTCATCAATTTTAACTCCTTTGATATTTTTGTTTTTTCGTATCGAGATTGCAAGTAGTTCTATACATATGATAAAAAGATATGGCGATAAGGGACGACCTTGACGCACTCCTCTTGAAATTTGAAATGACTCTGAAGCATATCCATTATTCAAAATTCTGCTTTAAACATTGCTATATAAAGTTTTAACCCACCGCTTAAAATTTTCTCCAACCCATATGAAGATAAAGCTTGCTGAATAAGGGGCCATTCTAACGTGTCAAAGTCTTTTCAAAATCCAATAAGAGTATAAGACCAGGTATATTTTTTAAATTTGTCAGGAAAATTAAATCAGAAATGGTACGGATGTTTTCACCTATATATCGATCTTTAATATATCCAGTTTGATCTGAATTTATAATATCTGGTAATATATTTCTTAAATATTTAGGAGTATTTTAGAAACCATTTTGTAATCAACATTGAGTAGGGGGATAGGTCTCCAATTTTTCAAAAAAATTCTATCTTTGTCCTTTTTAGGAATCAAAGTAATTAGTCCAAGTTTTTGATATGAGGACATAAATCTTTGTTTAAAAGAATAACTAATACTTTCGTAAACCAGAAATTAAATCTCTTCCCAAAAGACTCTATAGAACTTAATTTGGAAACCATTGCTTCCGGGAGATTTACTATTTTTAAAGTCTTTTAATATATTAGTACATTCTGATAAGGTTATATCTGTTTCACAAGACTTTCTCTGTACTTGGTTGATATTTGGAATAACTGAGTGGTAAGGAAAATTAAAACTTAAATCCGAGTTGTTTTCTGTACCGATAGAGCTAGTGTAAATTTTTTCAAAAAAAGATTTCTCTTCTTTTAGAATTTCATCCGCATCCGTAATAGTTTTGTTATTTTCAGTAATAAGCTTTTGAACTTGTTTGTTTTTGTAGTTTTTCTAAAGATAAGAAATATTTTGTGGTTTTTTTTTTCTTCTTAGCAAAATTTTGCTTGTGATCTGATTATAATGCCTTTGATTTTATGTTCATTTATTTCCCCCAGTTGCTTTTTAACGTATTCAACTTTTTCTAAGAGTTTCATTTGATGGATTTTCAGATAAAGCTATGTTCAGATCTTCAAGTTCTAAAATTAGTTTTGATTTAGAAGCAAGATGTTTTGAAAAATTTATGGTAAAGCCCCGTATTTCACATTTTATTGTATCCCATTTTAAATGTTTATTTTTTAGGTTTATATATTTGTCTTTAAGTTCGTCGATAAATTGTTTTAATTTGATAACGTAATCATTATTTTCCAAGAGAGACAAATTTTCAGAAGCCAGGTCCCTTTTTAACATTATTAAAATTACTGATTTGTAATAAAATAGCACTGTGGCCGGTTTTATTGTTGTTTTTGGGAAATTACTTAAATAGGATGGAATTAGCCAAAAGTCTATTCTGCTTTGAATTAGGGTTTTTTCATTCTGTAAGTAAACATTTTCTCATCAGGGTTTTAGAATCTCAAAATATCTATTAAATCATAGTCTTCTAAAAACGTTTTTAAATTATCTCTATAAGTAGAGGAAGGTTCAGTTCTACCCCCATTTTTATCATTTGCCTCTAAAGTAATGTTGAAATCCCCGCCAATAATAAGGTTTTCTCCGTGTATGAGGATATGTTATCGACTAAATAATACAAAAAATCTGTTTCATTTTTAATCTGGTTTTTTGTTGGTGCATAAAAATTTACTACAACAAAAGAAGAATTTTCTATCTCAATGTTTAAGCATAAAAATCGACCTGCAGTGTCTTTAAATTCATTTTTTACAACAGTCTGGAGATTTTTGGTACTAAGATCGCTACTCCGCGACTTGAGCTTGCACCGTTTGAAAAATAAATGTCCCATATCTCATTTTTCCAGTTTCTTTCTGTTGATTTAATAGCATGTGTTTCTTGTAAAAATATGATATAATCTTTGTATTTACTTAACCATGTGAAAATATTCTTGTCTCCTAGTCCGTTTACATTTATTGACAATAAATCTATGTGTATGCTAGCCATTATCAATAAAGTAAATTGATGTATTAAGTATATGAGAGCTATTTTATGAAGAAGAAGAAGAAGATTAGACAAAAGGGGAACAAGGGCACTGTTAGCAAGAAGAATAAAAAAAATGAAAAAAAGTAAAATAAAGGAGGACGTGAGAACGCTTACCTGGGGCATGATTGTTGATAAGTTGACAGTGTCATGCCATTTCTCGGCTATGGGTAGATACAAATGAAAAAAAACTTAATCTGTGTCGGTATATACAATCTAGTTATTGTATACATTCATGCACATTAAAATAAAAAGATATATAAGTAATATAATGCAAATAAATTATAATAACATGCAAACACTGTATATATATATACATACACACAAATATACTAACATACATACAAATACATACATATAGGGAAAAAACACTGACCCGTCCGCTCGACCATCCGCGATTAGTGGTTACAACATAGAAGAAATAGACACGGGTGCCCCTATTATTTAATAATACACATATACAAACGTATACATACACACACACATATATATATATACACACATACATATATATCTACATATCTTCAAAGATATACCAGTATATAACTACACCATCCATAACTATACATGAACCACACAATTGCATCTATAGCTATATGTAATTCAGTCAGTATACACTAGCTGTATAGAGATATTCAAACATCATATATACGCAAGCGAAATTTTCTTGCATCGTAAGTTCAACAGGGTGAAGAAACTAGCTTTAGTAACTCTTGATGTATTTACAGTTCCTAAAATTTTACGACCAAGCATAATCATTACTGTTTTTTATAAGTTGTCTTTCTGCTTATATTCCATTGTGTTTATTTTTCTCTGTTTTAATATAGAATTCAATCCAAGGATTTAACAATTTTTTTTTCAAAATAACACTCATATATATATTTAAAAAAGACACATTTTCTGACCCTTGGTAGCGAAATATGCTATAATACTTGAAAACTTTAAATATTTCAAGGGCTAAATCGAAATAAATATAAAGTAAGATCATTACAGATCTCAAAATGGCGAAGCATGATTGAGCTATTGTTATCTATTAGAAATAAACTACATAACTAGAAAAAACATGTACTCGGTTACATCCATTACAATCAAGAAAACTAAAACAAGATTAAATAAAAGTTATCGTTAGCGTACTGATTGCTCTTGAATGTTACCCGTGTGTTAAACTATTGTTATCAATCAAAAACAAACAAACCGATCAATGTCCAAACCACAATCCCGAAGCCAAGTCTTATGCTGACAAATCAAATTATAAACATGAACTTCTACCAGAGAAGTGAGCGAGACCGTGTGCGATGGAATGGTAAGCACTTTTTGTTAAGTTAGTTACATTCAGCACGCAAGAAATCGAAATTAAGAATTATAGGAACATGGAACTATGGTATGTCATATACATTCAAGGTAAAGTTTTGATGACTGTCATCAAACTGTTTTGAGGTCCTTGATAAGTCTGGGCTTGCAATATCCCCGTGTCAACATTTTTTCTGTAAGCAGCTTGCTTCTTTCTATGAAGTCCCCGTTGTCGGAACAAGTTCTACAATATTGTATTAATATTACCATGTTAAAGTCAGTTAACTAAATTGCAGATAAGACAGAAACTTAAACTTTCTTTCTCTGGTTTGTCCTTCAAATATGTTATTGGCTATATGTAAGTGGTGTAGCATTTATATCATCTATATTTTTTAACAACTAATGATATAATTCTTATTATTTTATATGTGAAACAGAAAGTTAAATTTTTAAGTATTTAAAAAACAGTTTTTACAGTATTTACAGTACTTTTCTTAAGAAACAAAATAAACCAGGTAGATCCGGATCACACAGATTTTGATTGGGTGGATTTTTGTTATAAACCAGTTTTACAAGAACGGCATCTATTGTTACGTTTAGGTAACATAATACATACACTTTAAGGTCAGTCATATTTGAAACTTTTTAAAAACTAATCGAAAATATTTACAATAGGTGTTTAAAGAAACTAAACCGAAACAATAATGAACTAAGACAATTGCAGATCTCAATGTGCGAAGTATGAATGAACTATTGTAATAATTTAGAAGCAAATCACTCTTAACTGAAAAAAAACTTGTACTCGGGTGTTTAAGGAAGCTAAATTGAAATAAATATAAAGTAAGATCATTACAGATCTCAAAATGGCGAAGCATGATTGAACTATCATTATCTATTAGAAATAAACTACATAACTAGAAAAAACATGTACTCGGTTACATCCATTACAATCAAGAAAACTAAAACAAGATTAAATAAAAGTTATCGCTAGCGTACTGATTACTCTTCGATGCTTCCTGCGTGTTAAACTATTGTTATCAATAAAAAACAAACAAACCGATCAATGTCCAAACCACAATCCCGAAGCCAAATAACTCTTATGCTGACAAATAAATTATAAACGTGAACTTCTACCAGAGAAGTGAGCGAGACCGTGTGCGATGGAATGGTAAGCACTTTTTGTTAAGTTAGTTACATTCAGCACGCGAGAAATCGAAATTAAGAATTATAGGAACATGGAACTATGGTATGTCATATACATTCAAGGTAAAGTTTTGATGACTGTCATCAAACTGTTTTGAGGTCCTTGATAAGTCTGGGCTTGCAATATCCCCGTGTCAACATTTTTTCTGTAAGCAGCTTGCTTCTTTCTATGAAGTCCCCGTTGTTGGAACAAGTTCTACAATATTGTATTAATATTACCATGTTAAAGTCAGTTTACTAAATTGCAGATGAGACAGAAACTCTTAAACTTTCTTTCTCTGGTTTGTCCTACAAATATGTTATTGGCTATATTTAAGTGGTGTAGCATTTATATCATCTATATTTTTTAACAACTAATGATATAATTCTTATTATTTTAAATGTGAAACAGAAGGTAAATTTCTAAGTATTTAAAAAACCAGTTTTTACAGTATTTACAGTACTTTTCTTAAGAAACAAAATAAACCAGGTAGATCCGGATCACACAGATTTTGATTGGATAGATTTTTGGGCAAAATTATATAAATATGAACTGGTATCAACAAATGTATTAGATTGCAGTAGACTCGTCATTCCAGTAGAACACATTATTGTTAGGTACGTCATCCATAAATAATTACTTTAACTTGTAATCTTGAAAGTAGAAATAGTTAAAATGAGATTATACTTTTGTATTGTCAGAAATATACTATTGTCTAAATTAACTGCAGGTTAAATTAGAAATCCACTAAAACTAAGGTATACTACCTCATGCAAAGTGTTTCCTTTTGCTAAATTTGGTTAAACATAGTTTGGTCCTTAGGGTATTTTAACCCCATGAAAAAATTATATAATGCTGCAAATTTACACTTGTAAAATGTAATTAACTTAAACATAACTACATGTATTGTATTTCCATTAATCCGGTACACATAATTACAATTAAATATTTAAATTTATTTGTAATCAAAAACAAACATACTAATCCATGTTCGAATCACAATCAAGAAGCAAAGTAAACACTTTGGAACTGACAAGTTAGGTTAGACACGTGAACTTCCACCAGGAACTTTAAATAGGATACATTCAAAAACCACTAACATAAATAGACAGTTTTAAATTTTAAACTAAAAGATTTTAAAGGTTTTTCAGTCCAACTTTTGTATTAAATTCTGCTAATCTTATTATCCACAAACAATTATTTGCTACAGTTTGTTAAAAATGATATATGAAGTGTCTCGTAATTTGGTTTGATCTAACATTTTTTATAAAATAGTTAACAGAAGATGAATGTTATTGTCTTTATCTGCCTTGTATTTTATTGGTACGGTTGATTTTTTATTAAATTCAATTATGCAATACTAACTTCTATTAACAGAGATGATTTCCAGATGTGTAAGCTTCTTGTGGCTTTTGGCTGTATACGTACAGGGTTTTCCACACGTCTCCTACATCGCGGTAAGCTTGAGTCGATACAAATATTTTTTTTCTTACATTTTAAATATTTGGTTATGATAACGATTATGTTCGTTTTTTATGATTATGCTTGAATGTTTCTTTATATTGAATTAGGATTGTTAAATGTCAAATATGTCACTAAATTGGCTGTTATGTCATATATCCAGATACGGTATACAAAAACCTGTGGGAATAAGCGACGGTAAAGTTTTTAGAATTATTAATAAAAAATGTGCCATATAAAAGGCAAAACCTTTTTTGCAAGCAAAAATTTGACACGGTCCATTATACTTTGCCAGTTCATAAAAACTTTGGAAAATTGCCTTATTTCTAAAATTTACAATATTTATAAAAAATAATTTTTTTGCCATCACACATTTTCCATGTTAATTTGGAAGCAATTTTGAAATGCATTGTTGGTGCACCTTTTATTAAAACTTGGTCGCCTCCTGTCAGTCAGCACGTGGAGCAATGTCTCTATGAAGTTGCAAAGTATAGTCGATGTAAAATACTTAATTGAAGCAAAGATATTGCAATTGTAAATGTTTTAAATGAATATTTAATCTGGATCAATACCTTAATAATTGGGAACACGGGTTCTTATATCGGCTTTATTATATGGTAAACATGCGTAGTTTATGTATTAATTGCGGATTTTAAACCTACTCCAAAGAGTGGCTTATCATATATAAATATTCATAATAAATGGTCAACCAGACAGGTCAATATGAATCATCTATATCGCTCTCTACATGAACCTTTTTTCTACAACTGACATTATTTTTCGATGAAATGATATGCAATGGCGTATGAAACGTTATTATGTGGAATTAAACAAATAATTCTAATTGATGTTTCTTATGTCACGTTTTCTGTTCAATCTGGTATTTTTAGAAGAACAGAACACTTACATAATTATAGATATAAAGCATAAACTGATAAAGTTGGCTAAGCAGGCTGGAGAAAATTGACCATTAACAACTTCGCCATTTCTGTGTTTATGCCGCCTTGATGAACTATTAAAACAAACGTCAATCCTCAATAATATAAAAAGTTAATTATTAATCTTTTTATTCTTATAAAGGAATTTGAACTCAAAATTGAAGAGAAAGGTGTCGAGTTTACGGAGACTGTCCGTACGGATATCATCAACAATGTTGTGTCTTACCACACACCTGCCCATAACGACCTCATTGAGATGTACAGAATTCAGGACTTCAACCAGGTATTTACTGTTTAATATTAAATGTTGTACTGTCAACTGAAAGTATTGAAAGACAATGTAACGTAAAGCAATAATACAAGTCATTAAAAACTGAAATTTTAATAAGAATATGACAACGGGAGTAACAAATCAAGAACTGCATATATTGAAAGACAGTCCAAGGAAAACAATGATACAAGGTATCGAGGACTAGAGATTGAATAAGAAACCCTAATGCAAAAAAGTAGCGAAAATAACTTTATTCATTATAAAACCTGATTTACTTATGCAACACTAGACGGTCATTTCGGAATAAACTTCATCATTAGTGCTCTGATCAAAATTGAGACAAACTTAAAAGTTTAAAGATGATGAAATATAAATAATAGAAGGACCAGTATTTATTTTATCCAATTCACTTTAGTCAATACTTTGAACGGTTAAGCACAGGTTCGTTTTTTATTCCGATTTAGCTTTTTTAGTGTTATAAGTAGAGATGATTGAACATAATGCTTTTTCAGCTTATACATTAAAAGCTGGTGTATTTGATCAGGTTTTAGAATATTTCATTTTTAAACAAAACTTAAATTTATTATCATTTTATTATGAATTCATCTGTTTAGAATTTGGAAGTAAGCTGTCTGCCATTAAAGTCACAATGTCTGATGTCGAAGCTTGACAGAAAACAATACCTTGACGCATCAAAGATGACACAGAATCTTGTACAAGGATATGTGAGTAATTTTTGAATACAATAAACAATAAAACTGCCAGCGAAACCATTTCACAGACATATAACAAATCAATGCCTAAATTGTGTTTTTCATGGCATGGAGGTACTAACAGATCACAAATTTATAAAAACAAATATACGTTGAATAAATTTTTATGCAACGAGCACTGTGCATTAACAATCAAAAACAAGCATTGAGGGGAGATTAAAAAAATTCATAGAACGGGGTATTTATTGCCGCAACAAACCATACATTTTATTATTATTATTCAATATAGTCCCTACTTACCCCAATACACTTAGCCCACTTTTCTTTCAGACTGTCTATACCTTTGAAATAAAAGTCTTCGGTTTGGTCCTGAAACCATGCCTCTGTGGCAGCCTTAAGTCCATCATCATCAGGACATCTGATTCCCCGTAAATGGGATTTCAAATTTCTTAATAGGAAATAATCATTGGGTGCCAAATCAGGACTGTAAGGTTGGTGATTAAGTTGTTCGAATTTGCATTCACGAATCGCTGCGTGTGCAATCCTTGACTTGTGCACAGGAGCATTGTCGTGAAGAAGCAATACCCCTCGGCTCAACTTTTCCCTCCTTTTTTTATTTAATATCAGCTTTCAGCTGCTTTATTAGATCAGCAAAGTAAGCCCCAGTGATAGAGATTAAAGCAGGTTTATGACTTGGCCATGACTTTGCCAGCTGATGGTTGGGTTTTGAATTTCTTTGGTGGGGTGACCCAGCGTGCTTCCATTGCATGGACTCTTTTTCTTGGTTTCTTGGTCCCAATGATGAATTCATGTTTCATCACCAGTTACTAAACGTAAATGGAAGCACTCTGGGTTATCATTATAAATGCCAATGAGCTCCCGACTTGACTGGAATCTTTGGAAGCGATCCTGCACATTAAGGTTTCTGGGGACCCATCTTGCGGATACTTTTGACATCCCAAGATGCTCGTGGATAACCGTATACACTTCCATGTCAAATGTCACACTCCCTTGCTATGTCATCAATCCTAATTCGACGATCATTCATGATTGGGGTCACCACAGACGTGACAATTTTCTTTGTGACGGCATCAGCTGGTCGACCTGACCGTGGGTCATCCTTCAGCGATGTGCGCCCACGTTTAAATTCAGCTGACCATTTTGCCACTGTGGAATAGGCAGGACCACTGTCACAGTACACCATAGGCATTCGCCAGTGAATTTCTTTGGCATTTGATCCCTCTACTGTGAGGAACTTTATTACTGCCCTAAACTCAACATTTTGATTTTCCATCATTGCTTGATGTGTTTAAAATGGCGGAATGTTGTGTTGTCCAAATAAGTAAAGAAAATGTGTGCTACGCTTGGCTGAACTTTCTGACTTTCCCTCGTACTAATCCATGTCAGAGTCACATTCCAGAAGCAAAGTAAAACTTTGGAACTGACAAGTTAGGTTAGACACGTTCTTTATATCTTGTACTTTATATTGTGAAATTCGTCTTTTCTTTTCAGTAAAATTTAAATTGTAGTTACTTTTAAAAAAGGCGTGTCATGTAGAAATTCAATGCATTATCTCACGTCTTAGAATAAAATGAAACCTACCTATGTAGAAAGTTTGTTATTATTTTTAGCTCATCTGGCCAAAGGCCATGTGAGCTTATGGCATGGCGAGGCGTGCGTGCGTGCGTGCGTCAGTAAACTTTAATCTTCTCCTCCGAAACTACTGGGCCAACTGAAACCAAATTTGCAATAGAAGGTCCTTGACAGAGTCTCACTATAGTTTGTTTAAATCATGGCGATCGAATATCTAAGATGGCCGCTGTTACTAAAATAAGACAAAACTCAAAAAAATCTTCTTTTGTTGAACCACTCATTGGAGGCAAAAACTGAAGTGATATTTGGATTTTACAAAGTTTTAACCTTTAAGTTTGTTTTTTTTCATGAAATTTGGTTTAAAAATAGGTTACGCGTTTTTGCGTTCAATTTTGCAAAAATCGTACAATATTTTAAAATTGTTATAACTTGACTATATGACCAGATAATGACATGGGGTTTTCCGTTTTGACATATTCTTGTAATTACCTTCAAAATGGTGTCAAGGTCAATTATAAAGGTCATGACATATTTTGTTACCTTTTCTAATATTATTTATCATCTTAAAAACTATAAACTTTTTATATAGGCATGTATATTAGAATGTTGTTGGTATTGATGTAATGATTATTTTGATATATAGATTAAGGTTATTGGTTTAAAGGTCAAGGTCACAGATGCGAAGCAATACGGAAAGGGTTCATTATCTTAAAAACTATTAACTTTTTGTATAGGCATGTATATTAGAATATTGTAGGTATTGATACAATGATCATGTTGATGTATAGAAAAAGGTCATGGGTTCAAAGGTCAAGGTCACAGATGCGAAACAATACCGAAATGGTTAATTATCTTGAAAACAGAAAACTTTTTGTATAAGCATGTATATTGCAATATTGTTCGTATTGATGTAACAATCATTTTGATATATAGATTAAGGTCATTTGTTTAAAGGTAAAGGTCACAGATGCGAAACAATACTGAAATTGTTCATTATCTTGAAAACTATGAACTTTTCGTATAAGCATGTATATTAGAATGTTGTAGGTATTGACACAACAATCATTTTGATGTATAGAAAAAGGTCATGGGTCCAAAGGTCAAGGTCACAGTAGCAAAACAATACAAAAAAGGTTCATTATCTCGAAAACTATGAACTTTTTGTATAGGCATGTATATTAGAATATTGTTGGTATTAATACAATGATCATTTAACAATAGATTATGGTCATTGGTTCGAAGGTCGAGGTCACAAATGCGAGTAGCAAGTTTCATAAATATCTAAATATCCACATCAGAGTTATTGCTCCTTAGAGTAGTATTTATTGTGGTTTTTGTGCTGTTAACAGCCCAGGTGAGCGGTACAGGCCCTACTGGGCCTCTTGTTCTAAATGAATCTTAATATTTGCTGAATAGGCACATAAAGTACCCGTAATGGCCTTCTCGTAACGTTCCTCACCAAACGGACAAAGCTAGTAAAATATATTCCATGTTTAATATGAAAAATTGAACTTTAGTCATAAGAAATGATAAACGTTTATTAAAATCAAATTGTTCACTTAAGTATTAAGATTTATTTTTCTTAATTCAGTCGTAATCGGTTTTTTCACTTGACATACACATTGTCATAAACAGGACAATTGGTAATAATCACGTTTATAGTCTTCATAGGCTTGAATCTAATTATTTCGTTGATTTTACTTTTTGTGTCATTGCCTATGTATTTTTAGTCAATGAAATCTATTAAAACATACAAATTGATTTTGTCAGACAAGATGATCAATAAGCAAACACTTATTTTTTAGAAACAAAACCGAAACAAAATAATTGATGAAAAGTCCATGGTTGAAGTTACGAACCGGAAGTACAAGACAGGCAGAATGATCGACGTATCCTTAATTCTGAGTCGCCCAATTCAGGAATTTGTAGCCCAGTTTAACTTCACAGTTTATGAAGTCGAACTTGTTCCAGAAGATGCAATCATATTAGGTAATGTGCATAAATGTGTGTGCGTGTGTGTGTGTGTTGATTAAGGCGCAAAAAATGTTGTCACTAACGCAAGAATTAACTCAATGCATACTTTTAAGGACATTTATTTCATTAGAAATCGTGGTTGTAATAACACATTTCATTGAAGTATAATTCATTTTAAGTTGTTTCCTCATACTTTCATTCGGTTTGGCGATACTATGAAAAAGGCAAAACACAATTTATGCTTATTTAAAAGTTCTCAACAATACAAAAACTGATAACACGTGAAGCTTATTTTGAAATCATGCTTTTTTATTTATTGTCTAGAGCAATAACTAGAAATGTGATTTTAGAACGAGTTTATTTTGGTTTCATAATTTTGGTCCAAGGCGTACTGATGAAGAATTCATTCCGAAAGTATAAAATATTTTTGGAAGAAGTACCCAGATATATCTATAATAGTAGATTTTACAAAATAAAAACCTAAATACAGAAAAACAAAACTTTTTATTAATTAATGTTGCATTTAAAACAGTTTTCTTTTTTTTTCTAAACATAAAAGAAGACAATACGGTTAACCCTACCGTAAATGAAAGGCAAAAGAGGCAGGATGTCGGGGTTTTTCCGGATTGTGAAAATGATAAAGCACCACGAAGAAAATATGGATATGCAAACACAGCTGAATGTGATTATCTTACCTTCTGCCCGTAAGTTAATTATACACATATCTGGTATAGGCAAGCAACATTGACCTGTCCTCTTGACTTTAAATTAGTAATATTCAAACACGGTTGATACATATACAATACATATAGACGAAACCCATGATACAGGCCAAATTAACACTTTTGGTCACTATATGTATTATGGTTAACGGTGGGACTTTTTATTTATTTATTTTTTTGGTATTTTAGGACTTCAGTCAAGTCCTCAAAATGTTAGAGGAGGAAGAGTTTTGAATGTAAATACAGCATTTTGCACGCTCAATTGTAGCATCTAAATGAGCCTCATAATAGACTTTTTTTTTACTTTCGATTATATAATATCAACTCACTGGCCCATAATAGATATTCAAATTGAAGGTCAAGCGGACAGGTCAAAATTGTTTACCTATGTAAGGTTTAAACATTGTAAGAGTATTAATAAGTCGATAACAAACGTATCTGATAATTTCTGGTTACTCGTGTCAAGTATCGCCAGATGAGACGACAATACACAAAATTTGAAAATGGATTAATATATTTATTATCAACAAAAGAATGGTAGAAAATAAGTAGACTAGAGATACAGATTCTAACAATTTATAAGTTCATTAACTTTTATTGATTATATATTGTATATATTTTCAGTGGAGCGGTATGTAAACAGTCACATGTACGGGATCGTATATACTACAGATGTCTATGTTGTCCCGAGCACACCCGTATCAGAGAATGTCTCTACTGCAACAAAATCTTCTGAAGACATTATATTGAAAGGTCCACAACAAACATATACGACTTATAATAAATGTGAACAATAACTATTCTGACAATTGTTTTTTTCAAGAACAGTAACCAACACATATGTCGGATAATAATTTTGAAAATATTATGAAATTAAGAAAAAAAATCATACGATTTTTTCAGGATATAAATCAATGAGGTCATGACATTTTGGTGGATCCTTACAAACCTGACGAAAAGCCAATCAATTACAAGTTGATTTATAATGAATTAAAATTGTACAAACATTAATCATTATTAAAATTATTATTAAAGTAATTTTTGGTTTGATTTTGTGACAGAGTAGTGGGCTGTTAATTTGATTAGAAGAATGTTGGGTACAGTTACTGCGGAAATCCTATTACCTTAGGCAAGTCCTCTAATCACGCATATCTGCCGATATATCGCTGTTAGTTATGAATAGTTTGCAAACAAATTGAACATGAAATCTTGATAACAGGCAATCCTGGTGCGTATTTTTGTAAAACAGACGCATGCTCTTATTGATCATGGTCTCGCAAGGGCGGATTAGTGCAATCTGCGTGTCAATACCAAAAATGATAATATTGCAATATACTTATAAACTGACAAAATCAGCAAGTCTCGTGCTTATCATATTAATATTAACTTTTATGGTGTACATGTAAATGTTTTGCAAACCATAAGAGCATGCTAAAGAATCAACATTCGATCAATTTACATTGTCTATTAAACTCTATATCTTAGCGTTTGACGAGAAAATGTTAATTATGCAGTCCCATGCTGATTTTCAAGAGTCCCTTACTTTCACTCATAATTTTGATTACACACCTGCTGGTTGCAGCTTATAAACAACAAGCTGTGTTTACCCTCCCGTATTATCCTTTAAGTAATTGGTAGGCCTAGTCTTGCAAAACTCCTGCATCAACAATTTATTTGTATGCAGCTTGCTTCGTGGTATAAATTTTCTGTGGTGGACAGCTTTACCATACTGTATTACCTATTGTACTAGCCTAGGCTAGTCAACAATTTATTTGCAAGCAGCCTGCTTCGTTTTACAAAGTCCTCGTAGTGGGAACAAGCTCTGTCATAGCGTATTAATTGGGAAACAAATGCACCATAAGCAGAAGCAAGTATATTGCTGCAAAGAAAAGGAAAGTTGACAATAGAAAAATTGAACTCATCAAGTTTGTCATTCAGTTTCAAATGAAGCCTTTCGCGTCATAATTTAGGTATAAGCTTAAATATGGAGCTAACCCTGAGGAATCTAGGTCAGCGTGACCAACGTTATATAGCTGTGGCAACTGAAAGTACAAATCAAAGACAAATATAACAATTCATGCACAATCCAAAAACAAAGTCAAAACTTTCAAACTGACAATTAAGGTTGGAAAACTTAAAAAGCATTCTCCCATCAGGCTTCGTCAAAGGTAACCCAGAAATTTCAGAGATATAGAAAATTGTTAGATGGGTATACAAACAACAGTTGTGGTATGACATAGCTTACTTCGCTGTTGGCTGATAAATATTGATTGACTGGGCCCAAGTCAAGAAAATTTCACTTAAACGAAACGTCACCAGCTATAGGTGAAGTGCAAGTCAAGAACATTCCACTTAAACGAAACGTCACCAGCTACAGGTGAAGTGTAAGTCAAGAACATTTCACATAAACGAAACGTCACCAGCTATAGGTGAAGTGTAAGTCAAGAACATTCCACTTAAACGAAACGTCACCAGCTATAGGTGAAGTGCAAGTCAAGAACATTCCAATTAAACGAAACGTCACCAGCTACAGGTGAAGTGTAAGTCAAGAACATATCACTTAAACGAAACGTCACCAGCTATAGGTGAAGTGTAAGTCAAGAACATTCCACTTAAACGAAACGTCACCAGCTATAGGTGAAGTGTAAGTCAAGAACATTCCACTTAAACGAAACGTCACCAGCTACAGGTGAAGTGTAAGTCAAGAACATATCACTTAAACGAAACGTCACCAGCTACAGGTGAAGTGTAAGTCAAGAACATTCCACTTAAACGAAACGTCACCAGCTACAGGTGAAGTGTAAGTCAAGAACATATCACTTAAACGAAACGTCACCAGCTACAGGTGAAGTGTAAGTCAAGAACATTCCACTTAAACGAAACGTCACCAGCTATAGGTGAAGTGTAAGTCAAGAACATTTCACTTAAACGAAACGTCACCAGCTATAGGTGAAGTGTAAGTCAAGAACATTGCACATAAACGAAACGTCACCAGCTATAGGTGATCTGTAAGTCAAGAACATTTCACTTAAACGAAACGTCACCAGCTATAGGTGAAGTGTAAGTCAAGAACATTTCACATAAACGAAACGTCGCCAGCTATAGGTGAAGTGTAAGTCAAGAACATTTCACTTAAACGAAACGTCACCAGCTATAGGTGAAGTGTAAGTCAAGAACATTTCACATAAACGAAACGTCGCTAGCTATAGGTGAAGTGTAAGTCAAGAACATTTCACTTAAACGAAACGTCACCAGCTATAGGTGAAGTGTAAGTCAAGAACATTTCACATAAACGAAACATCACCAGCTATAGGTGAAGTGTAAGTCAAGAACATTTCACATAAACGAAACGTCGCCAGCTATAGGTGAAGTGTAAGTCAAGAACATTTCACTTAAACGAAAAGTCACCAGCTATAGGTGAAGTGTAAGTCAAGAACATTTCACATAAACGAAACGTCGCCAGCTATAGTTGAAGTGTAAGTCAAGAACATTCCACTTAAACGAAACGTCACCAGCTATAGGTGAAGTGTAAGTCAAGAACATTTCACTTAAACGAAACGTCACCAGCTACAGGTGAAGTGTAAGTCAAGAACATTTTACTTAAACGAAACGTCACCAGCTATAGGTGAAGTGTAAGTCAAGAACATTTCACTTAAACGAAACGTCACCAGCTATAGGTGAAGTGTAAGTCAAGAACATTTCACTTAAACGAAAGGTCACCAGCTATAGGTGAAGTGTAAGTCAAGAACATTTAACTTAAACGAAACGCCACCAGCTATAGGTAAAGTGTAAGTCAAGAACATTTAACTTAAACGAAACGTCACCAGCTATAGGTGAAGTGTAAGTCAAGAACATTTCACTTAAACGAAACGTCACCAGCTATAGGTGAAGTGTAAGTCAAGAACATTTAACTTAAACGAAACGTCACCAGCTATAGGTAAAGTGTAAGTCAAGAACATTTAACTTAAACGAAACGTCACCAGCTATAGGTGAAGTGTAAGTCAAGAACATTTCACTTAAACGAAACGTCACCAGCTATAGGTGAAGTGTAAGTCAAGAACATTTCACATAAACGAAACATCACCAGCTATAGGTGAAGTGTAAGTCAAGAACATTTCACATAAACGAAACGTCACCAGCTATAGGTAAAGTGTAAGTCAAGAACATTTCACTTAAACGAAACGTCACCAGCTATAGGTGAAGTGTAAGTCAAGAACATTTAACTTAAACGAAACGTCACCAGCTATAGGTAAAGTGTAAGTCAAGAACATTTAACTTAAACGAAACGTCACCAGCTATAGGTGAAGTGTAAGTCAAGAACATTTCACTTAAACGAAACGTCACCAGCTATAGGTGAAGTGTAAGTCAAGAACATTTCACATAAACGAAACATCACCAGCTATAGGTGAAGTGTAAGTCAAGAACATTTCACATAAACGAAACGTCACCAGCTATAGGTAAAGTGTAACTCAAGAACATTTAACTTAAACGAAACGTCACCAGCTATAGGTGAAGTGTAAGTCAAGAACATTTCACATAAACGAAACGTCGCCAGATATAGGTGAAGTGTAAGTCAAGAACATTTCACTTAAACGAAACGTCACCAGCTATAGGTGAAGTGTAAGTCAAGATCATTTCACTTAAACGAAACGTCACCAGCTACAGGTGAAGTGTAAGTCAAGAACATTTCACATAAACGAAACGTCACCAGCTATAGATGAAGTGTAAGTCAAGAACATTTCACATAAACGAAACGTCACCAGCTATAGGTGAAGTGTAAGTCAAGAACATTTCACTTAAACGAAACGTCACCAGCTATAGGTGAAGTGTAAGTCAAGAACATTTCACTTAAACGAAACGTCACCAGCTATAGGTGAAGTGTAAGTCAAGAACATTTCACTTAAACGAAACGTCACCAGCTACAGGTGAAGTGTAAGTCAAGAACATTTCACTTAAACGAAACGTCACCAGCTATAGGTGAAGTGTAAGTCAAGAACATTTCACTTAAACGAAACGTCACCAGCTACAGGTGAAGTGTAAGTCAAGAACATTTCACTTAAACGAAACGTCACCAGCTATAGGTGAAGTGTAAGTCAAGAACATTTCACTTAAACGAAACGTCACCAGCTATAGGTGAAGTGTAAGTCAAGAACATTTCACTTAAACGAAACGTCACCAGCTATAGGTGAAGTGTAAGTCAAGAACATTTCACATAAACGAAACGTCACCAGCTATAGGTGAAGTGTAAGTCAAGAACATTTAACTTAAACCAAACGTCACCAGCTATAGGTGAAGTGTAAGTCAAGAACATTTCACTTAAACAAAACGTCACCAGATATAGGTGAAGTGTAAGTCAAGAACTTTTCACTTCACCGAAACGTCACCAGCTATAGGTCAAGTGTAACTTTACAGTTTATCTCAGAATAAGGAATGTTGGGCATCAGATTTTTGGGACTCTTCAAAAGATTATTTTGAAATGTCGAGAGCTTGGCAGTCACTCAATCAAAAACAAACATACTAATCCATGTCCGAATCACAATCCAGAAGCAAAGTAAACACTTTGGAACTGACAAGTTAGGTTAGACACGTGAACTTCCACCGGGGAAGTGAGGCCGGGTGCTCCGGAAGGGTAATCACCTCCTGTTAGCATACAATCAATTCTATTTTCAAGTCTTGGTTACACCCCCGGCGCAGTTGGAACCCATGACCTTTCACATACAGAGCAAGAAATCTACCAACTTAAATGCCGTAGTGGCTTTTTCTATCAGATAAGCTAACCAAAAATTAATAAAAACTGAAACTGATAGCCAAAGCCTTAAAGCATTTATTCTCATATTATAAAAGTAATTAACCACTTCAGTATTCTTTTGAATTTGTTACCTTTACCTTTAAACCCATGACCTTAATATGTATATCAAAATGACTGTTGTTCCAATGCCTACAAATTTTTCATATTCGTGTTTACAAAAACGTTTTTCAGATAATAAACCATTTCAGTATTTTCTCATCTCTGACCGTGAACTATAAACAAATGACCTTCATTGATGAAATGTCAAAGTGGTTGTTACAATACCTACAATAATCGAATACACATCCCTATAAAAACGTTTATAGTTTTCCAGGTAATAAACAATTTCAGTATACTTGGGCCTTTGACCTTTATCTATATGTCTAAGGATTCGTGTATCAATATCTAAAGTTAAATGTCTAATGTTAAAGCATTTGACATCCCTAAGGTTACCTTGACTTAGTTTCAATAACCATGGAAACGTCACAAAGCACCTGTCCATACATATTTTTGACCAAGTTTCGTTGAAAGTTGTCCCGTTGTTTCAGAAAAAAAAATGGATGTTTACAATGCAAACACACTGCGCTATGACAAAAGCTTACTTCGGTCCAGTGACCTACAAACAATAATTCAATAAGGTTCAGTTTAACATGATTAATAAAATTGAATCATAAAAACACTAATAACATTTATATTTTTATTAAATTGGGTCAGTATTTGATTAAAAAAGTAATCATGGAAATATACAAGAAATGGTAACCATAGCAACACAAGAAATAAACATACATGTATCTATAAGCACATCCAGATTCAAGCACTACAACCACCTGCACTACATAACACTTTTGAGTACAGAAAACAGACTGGGTTTAGGTAGTTTAAGATGTTGTAAAATGCAACATGTGTTTTTGCAACATTATAAAGGCCAAATACAAAATGTTGCAAAAAGTTTTTAATTCGATATAAAGCAAATCCTAATTATTTCATAAACAAAAGTTATAAACAAATCCTTATTTTTACGAATCAATCCTTTTTTTCTTTATACTTTATCACTCAGGCCAACGGCAAGGAAAAATCACTTTGCCACATGTGGTCTGAGTGGGACTCGAACACACAGCGGTGAGAGACCCTGGATTTGTAGACTGATGTCTTATTCATTAGGCCACCGCGGCCTCTCAATCGGAAATAGGATAGGCTGGTCCCTCGTAAAATGAGATATAAAAAACTCTACACATTCTACATAAATGTTTTTTATAATGCTATATTGTCTTTTTGAGTCTAGCGACATTAACGTAAAGACCACCTGTAAATAAGAACAGCTTGTGTATTGAAGCCAGTATGTTCTATGTAAATGCAACCTACATACTGCTAACGGTGCACAATTCCGGCCACTCATAAGTGATGCTGTTAAAAACGTGATATATTTTACCTTGAATTGCCAATTTGTAATCATTTTATAGACAAGAACAAGTTCTAATAATAATAAAAATAAGGTATTACACAAATACCAAGCACAAACTGGCTGCAGTTTTACTATCATTTCTTAAGATTTGTCTGATTTAAATAGGCTACTTTTGATGGAACAGCACCTTTTACTGAGCTTTCCCCCATTTCTTGAATTTAATAATTTTCCGTAACTGCATCATAAGTGATGAATAGTATGTGTCATTGATTGCTTGTCCCTTTTGGAGATAACCTACCACCAGATTATGATCAGCATCACTGGAAGCCGAGGTCATACCCTCTCCAGCTGATGTAACAGTATTCGTCTTTTTCTTTTTTCAGGGTAATCAAGTGTAAACTTTGGCCACTGGGGTTTCATTTTTATGAATCTATTGAATCACTTTATGTCTCTTAATATTGGCAATCTACCTAGTTCAATTTTGAAATCAAGGTTAAGCCCGCAGCACACGAGCGATGAAGAATCGCTCGTCGCTGTTGCGAGCGACAGAAATCTGGTCGCCGTGCGTGCGGAACAAGTGGCGATTTCTCGGCGATGGTACAGCAGTCTCGGTGAACGTGTGCGCGCATCTCTGTTCATGTGATCTCTTCTTCACTAAAAATGCCATCGTTGAGAAAAATAACGTGACGAAAAGCTGTCATCTGATTGGCTGAACATTTAAGTTGGTTTTGTCGCCGATCGCAGAGCACAGCACACGCGCCGATTTTCCTGCAACTCGGCGATTTTCATCGCTCATTATCAAACCTGCTTGATATTGGGCGATGAGTTGCCAGCGATGTAAAATCGTGTCGCCGGCCACCGCACACTGGGCGATTTTGTGGCAATTTTCCCGGCGACGGCGACGAGCGATTTTTTATCGCTCGTGTGCTGCAGGCTTTAGAGCCTTTTCTATGAACACCTAATATTAACTTGCACCGTGGAACGTATTTATTATTGTATGCACCATGCATACAAACTGTATGATACATTCGCAATCCCCAATTTCTTTAAAAATTGGGACTTGAAAATAGTGTTATACACGATTCCCGGTAACCATAATTTTGCAATTCCCAGTACACTAAAGCGATGCCGAGAATCAATTCCCAGTACACCGGGTCGATCTTTTAACGTCTCCTGCTCCTTTATTCGCAATACATTGAGCTGAATTTTGGTCGACATGTAGTTCTTAACATCCAAGAGGAATTGTATGCTTTAGAATTTTTAATTAAGAAGTGAAAATTGAAATATTGAACAGAAACTCCCGGCGACGGCAAAATCAGAGGTGAGCACTTGCGCTTTATCAATTTGTTTCAAAGTTTAAACAGTGTATCAGATGCAATTAACTATTTCAATAGAATCATTTATGTGTCCAATTGATGCCCCAATACACCATCACATGTTAAAATGAACAGATAAGTCAAAATCGGCTTTCGACTCACGCTGGTGTTGTTTACACTGGCTGTTTTGCTCACTTAATGCTTTAATATCCCGTGTACGTTGTACCACAGAAAAATATCAGAATAATAATGAATAGGCCAATATAATACAATCAAATAAGTAAATAAATTGATCAATGAATTAAGAAATAGTAATAATAATAATAATATATTTATAATAATAATAATAATAATAATAATAATAATAATAATATATGATGATGATGATGATGATGATGATGATGATGATGATGATCAGAATACCTTCAGTTTCTGCAATGCTCATCATCCAATAAAAGCTACGTCAGTTTGATGCAGGAATAATAATAATATAATAATAATAATAACGAGTACTAATGTAATGATGGATGCATCATTACAAATAAGGCGCCCAAACGAATAAAAATCAAACCCTGTATTCAAAACACATATCAGAACTTGTACTTTTGTTGCTTTTTTCCATTTCCATGGCAACGGCTGAAAATTTTAAACCTTTAAATAAGTTCTACACACAATAGAAAAACTGTTGAGAAATTTTAAACTTGTAATATTTTTTTCATTTTAAGATTTAATTTTATATAGAGAAGTAGTACATGAATCCAATTGGTTGAAATTCAAACAATAGGCAAAGTTGATTGACATCACCTATACCCAATATCACAAACCATTGTTTTGATGAGCTAATGATGTGGTGATTTTAAATTAATCCAAGCATTTACCCATATAATGTCATACTGATAACTAAATGCAGCTACTCTATCGAATTGAATAATAAATCATGCCCCAGGGACAAATGACCATTAGTGTTGCTTATAAAAAGATTTAGCTTAAAAGCTTTTAGACATGGATCAGTGATTACTTAAGTATCCTTGACAATGAAAATTCATGCTTATTGTTTTAATTCTTAAACAAAATGATAGCAACCAGCCCATGAAGAAAACTGTAGTGTGAGGGTGGGGATCTCAAAGTTAGTACCTAGACCTACCTGTCCCCAACCTCCTATTGGAATGTCCATATGGGTTTACTTTAGTATCAATCTATTCAACTTTTCATAAAGAATAAGAAAATATATATGTTAAGGGTGGGGATCTCAACTGATCAAAAGTTAGTACCCAGCCCCTCCTGTCCCTGCCCTCTTCTGGAAAACGCCATGGGCATTTCTTCAGTATCACTCTATTCAACATTTAAAACAGAACCGAAAAATATATAGTTTCAGGGTGGGATATCACCATTTAAAAGTTAGAACCAAGCCCCGCCCGTCCCCATCCTCCATCAGGAATGACCCCATGGGATTTTCTTTAGCATCACTCTATTCAACTTTTTATGTAGAACCAGAAAATATATAGTTTATGGGTGGGGATCTCGACCGTTTAAAAGTTAGCATATTGTCCCACCCATCCCCACCCCTCCCTGATACCGCAGGGAAAATCTACTGATATAGACTTGTGCATCTTGAGATACTGATCATGAATATATATGGTTTTATAGTACAAAATAAAGTATAGATGGCAAAATTGATCATTATTGTTTTTAGGACCCCGCCCTCCTGCCCCTCCCCTAATGACCCCATGGACATTTTACCTCGGCCTCCGGGGAAGGAGATGGGGGTCAACCTTCATGTGAAGTTTGGTAAAGATTGGACCAACGGTCTTCGAGAAATTGGTTGGAAAAGTTCATGGCCGGAAGAAGAAGAAGAGGAATAATAATAATAATAATAATAATAATAATAATAATAATAATAATAATAATAATAATAATAAGAAGAAGAAGAAGAAGAAGAAGAAGAAGAAACGGTGCAAAAACAATAAGTCGCCAAACTTTGTTTGGGCGCCTTAATAATAATAATAATAATTCTTACTAGACATTTGCGATGTTGAATAATAAGCAGTGGCTTGCTGTCGAGCTTTCTAGATATATACATGTATATACAACTAGTGACTAAAAAGGTTCCGAGAGTTTATTAAAATATGGCGGAGAGAGAGAGAAAGAAAGAGAGAAATAGAGAGAGAGAGAGAGAGAGAGAGAGAGAGAGAGAGAGAGAGAGAGAGAGAGAAAGCATCTACTAAGACATAAGTAACAAGGGACTGAAGTAATGAGGTGTCGATTCGACATCAATTCGTCAGCTATGTGTTAAACTATCGACAGGTCTGTACTGTAGATAACGAGGGACCGAGGTGATGAGTTGTCGATTCGACATCAATTCGTCAGCTATGTGTTAAACTATCGACAGGTCTGTACTGTAGATAACGAGGGGACAGAGGTGATGAGTTGTCGATTCGACATCAATTCGTCAGCTATGTGTTAAACTATCGACAGGTCTGTACTGTAGATAACGAGGGGACAGAGGTGATGAGTTGTCGATTCGACATCAATTCGTCAGCTATGTGTTAAACTTTCGACAGGTCTGTACTGTAGATAACGAGGGACCGAGGTGATGAGTTGTCGATTCGACATCTATTCGTCAGCTATGTGTTAAACTTTCGACAGGTCTGTACTGTAGATAACGAGGGACCGAGGTGATGAGTTGTCGATTCGACATCAATTCGTCAGCTTTGTGTTAAACTATCGACAGGTCTGTACTGTAGACAACGAGGGACCGAGGTGATGACTTGTCGATTCGACATCTATTCGTCAGCTATGTGTTAAACTTTCGACAGGTCTGTACTTTAGATAACGAGGGACCGAGGTGATGAGTTGTCGATTCGACATCTATTCGTCAGATATGTGTTAAACTTTCGACAGGTCTGTACTGTAGATAACGAGGGACCGAGGTGATGAGTTGTCGATTCGACATCTATTCGTCAGCTATGTGTTAAACTTTCGACAGGTCTGTACTGTAGATAACGAGGGACCGATGTGATGAGTTGTCGATTCGACATCAAATCGTTAGATATGTGTTAAACTATCGACAGGTCTGTACTGTAGATAACGAGGGACCGAGGTGATGAGTTGTCGATTCGACATCAATTCGTCAGCTTTATGTTAAACTATCGACAGGTCTGTACTGTAGATAACGAGGGACCGAGGTGATGAGTTGTCGATTCGACATCAATTCGTCAGCTATATGTTAAACTATCGACAGGTCTGTACTGTAGGTAACGTGGGATCGAGGTGATGAGTTGTCGATTCGACATCAATTCGTCAGCTATGTGTTAAACTTTCGACAGGTCTGTACTGTAGATAACGAGGGACCGAGGTGATGAGTTGTCTATTCGACATCAATTCGTCAGCTATGTGTTAAACTATCGACAGGTCTGTACTGTAGATGACGAGGGACCGAGGTGATGAATTGTCGATTCGACATCTATTCGTCAGCTATGTGTTAAACTTTCAACAGGCCTGTACTTTGCATACGCACGGTAATAAATTCAGATACAATCGATTTACCTGGGCTGATTTTACAATACAACGATTTTAGATATTTGACAAAATACTGTTTATGACCAGATTAAGAATCTCATCATAAAGACTTGAAATTTCAAACTGGTTAAAGTAAAAAAAACGCTGATCGACTTAACTAACAGAAACAATGTGCGTATAATGTCCGATAACGTTTAAAACCGTAAAGGAATCGGAACTCCTCGGTTGTTGAGATAACTTAGAATAAACGATACATTTTGCTTTTATATTTATTCATTCATTTATTTTAATATAATTCAAGTAAATTTAAGTATTTTTTTGCGTTATAACACAATTATACTTCGTTACTACGCAATTATATTTTGTTCTTTCGTTTCCATGCAATACCTTTACGTTTCCACGTACTAGAATTTGTTCACACTTACTAGTATTAGGTTACCTGTTAATAACAAATCATATATAAGTAATTTGATGGTGAAACAAGGATTTAAGGACCTTTAAGTATGTCATTTAATATCCATTACGGGTTCCTCAAAATCTTTCAAAGTGTCTTAATAGATTTATCAAACAGGAAGAGAAGGTATCTCACATACCGGGTTTCGGGAACGCAACAATGGCGGCGAAATTGAGGCAATCATTCCCGCTTGCCTGAATAAATTATTGGTATATATATTAGTAGAGCACCGATCATTTATTGATATAAGTGATACTCGGACATTGTTGATTCACACTAGGCTAAGCAACTTTCGTCTAAACTAGCTACACCCACCACGTGGAAAAGCAAAGTTTTTGAGAATGAAAAGAATATGAAACTATTGGACTATATATCGAAGAAATTATACGTATCAACAATATTTTCATACACCTTTTTTGAATTTAATCTTAGAATACATTTAAAAATGATATATGGCAATATTGTGATGATGGACAGAAATCTTTTAAAGGGCCTTGATTTGCCTAGGCTTGTAATACCCCGAGTCAACAATTTATTTGTAATCAGTAAGTTTCGTTGTATAAGGCTGCCTTTCGGGAACAACCTCTACCTTGTCATAAGTAAAGGAAGCAGTGTTACTTAGAAAGGAAACGCCAGTCATCAAGTTGTCGTATAGCTTCAAATATAACCATTTATATGTGTCATAATTGAATTATAAGTCAATTCGAAAAATATACCAGTCGATGTTTAAATTATAATAAAAACGGCAGAAACTTTAATAACTCAGAAAAGATAAACACGAGGACCGTCGCCAGGGAAACGCCTTGTTCCTCCGTAAGGGTGAGCACTTCGTGTTTGGATAGCTACACTCGTCATGTGACTAATTAAAATAGAGAACGAAAAAAATGGAACTATGGGACGTCAAATATATTCAGGATACGTTTTAATACACCGACATCATACTTATCACCTATATTGTCATGACGACCATATAACTTTTTTAAGGCCTTGATTAATATAGGTTTGCAATATCTCCGAGTCAGCAATTTAGCATATTCACACAGATGTAACGTATTCATCGTAATAGTAAGTATAATCAGTCCATCTTTTAAATCAAACTTTCTAGGATAGATAGTAAATTAATACTGTATATCAAACCTTACCTAGCATATGTTTGACACAACTTGGTTCCATGTTCTTTTATTCCACATTTCGATTTTACACGTGGAGGATAAAGTTAGCTGAACAACAGGTGTTTGCCTTTCTGGAGCACCCAGCTTTACTTAAATGTTTAACTTACCTGATGGAAGTTCTCGTGTTTAACTTAATTTACCAGTTTCAAAGCTTTTAATTTGCTTTGCGATTGTGATTAGGACATATTTGTACAACGAAGTAGGCTGCATGCAAATAAATTGTTGACTCAGGGATATTGCAAGCCTAGGCTTATCAAGGCCCTCAAAAAGTTTTATGGCCGTCATCACAGTATTGTTGATAAGTTTGATGTCTCTGTGTCCAGGATTGCCTTGGATATATTTGACGTCTCATAGTTCCATGTTCCTTTCACACAATTTTGATTACACACGTGACGGGTGTAGCTAGCTAAACAGGAGGTGCTTACCCTTCCGGAGCACCCGGCCTCACTTCCCTGGTGGAAGTTCACGTGTCTAACCTAACTTGTCAGTTCCAAAGTTTTTACTTTGCTTCTGGATTGTGATTCGGAAATGGATAAGTATGTTTGTTTTTGATTAGTATGTTTTTTTTTATTGATTCCTTTTGCGATTGTGATTTGAACATGGACTGGTATGTTTGTTTATGTTTCTTATTCACGTTTTAAAAGCCCATTGGTTTCAAAATAGTGAAAGTATTAAAACCAGACCATAATACATGATAACCATAATCTTTATCCAAAGTCATATTCATTATATGTCAAGTATTTACTGTCCCATCAAGTTGAATGGTTTTGTTTGATTTACAAAAAACGCTTGATAAGGACAGAAACATTAATATCGTGAAAATGGTTTTTCTTTGTAAAATACTATTGCAACATTTGACTTTTGAGTGGATTTAGTAAAATACATGTTGATCCTGCTATCGTTCTCATTTCAACATCGTATTTATAAATACAGTCAACCCTGCCTTAAAGATCACCTCTATATAAGGGTCATCTGCATACAAAGGCCAGTAGAATTGTATCCCGATTGTTCTTTATTCATATTATTTGAATATGTATATAAAGGCCACATGCCCATAAATGTCACTTTTACTGGTTCCCTTGAATGGCCTTTACCGACAGGGTTGACTGTATTTCTTATGTTGATCCGAACACTACCATTGAGGAATTTATTTTGAAACGACCGTCTAATGTTGCTAAATTAAAACAAGTCTAGTAATAAATACATTGAATTTTAATCAATAATTTAAAAAAAATTAAATTACAATACAGTAGTTATTATGAAAAAAGTAAGATAATAATAAAACACGTATAAATGAAATATCGTAAAAATTCAGTTTTACACAACATCATAACAACTGTCTCACAGTTTATTGTCAAAACGAAAATGGATTTTACTGAAATCAAAGTATAACTGACGATTTGACACAAACATTATTCACGAGACTTTATTCCTAGAATTAACACCTTATTTGATTGGCTACTTTAATAATGGTCATATAAAAGTTGATTTGATTGGTCGTTGTGGTATCTGTGATATATGTAGTGTTCCAATACTGTTATTTTCAACACTTGACGGATGTTTAAAACAGTTTAATTTCTGAAATAAAAATCAAAAATATCATTAATACAGAATTTTAAGATAATTATATGTAGATATCGGCGAGAGTTTGTATTTTTATCGTACTCTGATTTCCTCCACCTTCTAAACGCGTCGACGTAAGTGAAAAAATCTTGACTTTGGCGTAAAACACCATCACCCCACGCCTACACTTTTAATACAGCCGATTATGGAATTTCTTTGGTCTTGTTTGTTACTTTCAAATACCTGTTGTCTGTTTATTAAACAGTAAATCAAGGCTTAACTTTAAATTTTAAATGTTCGTTTTTTTTACAATAGATTGTAAAATAAGAGAGAACGTTGAAGCTATACAATAGTAGAATACTCCTAACCACGTCAATAGATAATTACTTCATTTTCCATAGCAATATTATAATCAGTGGTCTCATTATGCCACCTATTTACTGCCTTTTACTTCTTGTATCATAGATTTTATTGCATCAGTTTGTCGGTATGTTGGCTGTTTCTTAGTATATTTTAGTTGGCTTACAAATTCTTCTTCTGGCATCTTGACTGTGTAGTAAAACACGATTACCCATTTCTATATCTCACACCTACACTATAAATATAATCGGTAATAAAATAGCCTTATCTATAACTATCAAATACTTGTTGTCGGTTTATTGTTAGGCCAAACAAGGCTTAAATTTTAAATGTGCACCTATCTTGGTAAATGGTAATAATAAGAGCCGTAGAATACTCCTAACCACGCCAATGGGAATTTACTTCATTATCCGTAGGCAATGTGATAATCAGTGGTCCAACTATTCACTGCCTTTTACTTCATGTATCATAGACTTGTATTGTATCATGTTGATGGTATGTTGGCTTCTGCTAAGTACATGTTAATTCAGTTACCTATTCTGCTTCTGTTATATGATTTATTATAACAACAACCTTTTTATTTCATTTTGAACCCGTATATATTTTCTTACCCGAGAAGACGTGTATTGTCTTCTTACTAATACTATAATAAAAGCTAAACATAACGCTGAGAGTATGCCGCCTACTATAGCTCCAACGGTTTTGGCTACACCATTGTCAGCAACAATGTTTGTTTCAGGACACTCATCGTCTGACGTGTCTGAAAAAGGAGATTTGGTTTCATTACAGTTTTATATGCTTATTGGAGTAAACAATCAGAAACAGAAAGTTCTTTATTAACATTTTTCATGGTTTAATATAGTTTGGTCATTTGGAAACTTTGTAAACCTATAGATGGAATTCTGGTTTCAAAATTTTGGTCCAAGCACAACTGATGGGGAAGGGGGAATTGTATTCCAAAACGCGCGTCTAGTAGAGGAAATTAACACTTGCATAAGTAAAATATACATTAGGTGACCACACGCAGCTAAAAAAAATTGTTAATGCAATAAGGCTTTAAACACTTAATAACAATACCAAGTATAGTTCGATAAACATGCTCTGAAAAAAGTATTCTAACAAAAGCGAAAGTCCGATTAACTTTCAAAACAAAAATTCTCAAAAAAGATAAATAAGTTTTGTATCAAATTTTGCTCATACTTTTTTCTTGTGATCGAACACAAACATTCCGTCTATGAAATAAACTACAATTTGGCATGGTTCTCATTTTGATTTCATGTGATGCCACTTATAACTTATAACACACACGAAGAGTCATTATTTGAATAGAATGATTTATAATTCATTTCTAAACAATTATCCCAAAGAAAAGTAAAAACTTGAAACTGTCAAAAATTAAATTACCAGTTTTGTCTGATGATTTTTCTTGACATAGTTTATTTGTCGTTCTATTAGGGTGAATTACAGTAGTTGTAACTCTGTCTGTGGATGTTTCAATTGATGTTCTTCTTGTTGATGTTGGGGTTGTGTTCTTGATGTCTGTGGATGTTATTGATGTAGTTGCTTCAGGTGATTCAGGTATTTTAGAAGTGGTTTTGGTAAATTCAGGATTTGTGTTAGCTTGAGTGCTAATTTCAGCAGCTGTAATTACATATAACACCAGTTTTAATTTACAGCACTATTCGACCGTTTCGGAATATATTGGCTTAGACAAAAATTATGAAAACAAATTTTCAAGAGGTTGAAAAATATATCAAATGGACCAAAATGTGTAAAAAAAAAGATAATTAAATAAAATATAGTGATAATTTATACCAATAGATTTAACTCTCTTAACGATTCAATCGAAGCAAGTGTAAGGAGATTCTTCTATTGTTATTGAAAGATACATCCAGATTCAATTGGTAGAGGGTGGTATCTTTTTATATGGAACCGTTAAAAGGGTCTAAATTACATGCATGCACATCATAAGAAACTATCACGCCTTCTCGCGCTTTATTTGTTTTGATAAACGTAACAATAAGCTAGAATCATGTTATATCTCAGATTGTAAATGACCGTTGTCATTATTCCCTTTAAAGTGACATACTGATAAACACTTTTTAGCGGGGTTTTTAATAAAATTAATTCTCGCCAAAAAAACTTTTTGGTACTCCATTATAAATCTTCATTTAATATCTAGGTAAATATGTACAATACATGTAACATGATCTCCCTTCGTCATTACCAGTTGTGTTTATATTTAATCAATTTTATTTTTCGCAAATTTCGCGAATTATTTTCGTGAAAATTAAAGGTTTTACCGTATTGCAATGGTTGCAACGTAACAACATAAGCACAGACCAATGAAAAAACATAGCGAGCTTTGTTATGAATCATTTCAAAATTCAAAACGTGTTCTTAAAATTTGTGATAAACTGGGAATATACCTGATAAAAACATACCGGTCCAGGTAAAGTAAATCTCCGGTTTGATTGGAGGTGTCGTTATAGCAGTATTTACAGTGCCTAATTAAATATTAACAATGCTGTTTTAAATCATTATTAAGTAGTGATAACTATGTGTTAAACGTAAAAGCTATTCAACAAAGCATCAAGAAGTATAAATATATACATTGTATATATCAGAGATTTCATATTTCTTTCTTACGAGATCTTTATTGTTATTGTGTTATTAAGAGAGGACAAAATGTTAAAAAAAGTCTCTTAATTTATAATCAACTTTTGACATATAGCAATATACACTAAAATGAAGTTCATGTAAAGTTGATATATTATCATTACATATAAATACTATTAGTAGCTGTAGTTGTTGTAGGCTCTGTGGTGCCAAGAGTTTGATTCCCAGTGCCGTACATCTTTAGACTCAAAAAACTGCATTGTTCCTACAAGAAACCAAAATTCTAGCATTAATATCAACTGAAAATGTGCTCAATGATGAACGTTCAATAGGAAATGTACCCTATTCATCTTTCCACAAATTCGGTCCAATGACGTTTTAAGACCAAAAAGAAATTGCCATAAAATATTACAACATAAGACTGTTACATTTTTGTTTGCTGAGATATGATATTGGTTTTACTTTTAGATTTACGCTTGTTTTTATCCAATGATTTCGAAATAAGTTGTTTGTTAAAAACCGAACAGTAGAACAATAGAAGTGTCAGCAAACTTGTTGGTATTAATGCCTGTGATCATCCAAAGTAGGGGGATTTTTGTCTGTGATTCCAGTGTTTCTTTTCTTGTTTGGTATTTTATTACCCTTATTGTCTCGTGTTCCTTGTTAAATTTACCGTTATGTTCGACTGATATAGTAATACAAAAGATGGTAACTCAAAATATGTTGAGCTTCAACAATTTATTTAATGTTGAAGGCAAGTGTACAATTTTGATATCAATCAAAAACAAAAATACAAATCTATGTCAAAATTTAAATCACAAAGTAACGTAAACTGGCAATTTTATTAAACACGTGAACATCAACCAGGGAAGTATGGCCGGGTGCTCCAAAAGGGTAAGTACCCCCTGTTTAGCTAGATTGGGTTTCTATAATTGAAAAATTGCGTGGTTTGTATGCGTTAATTAAAACGTACCATTATCAAGGTTAGAATAATCTTTTTGAAAGTCATCTGCAAACAATTTCCACTGCCCAAATGGAGATTCTCCCCAGAAATGCACACTTATAACTGTCAAGTTAAGTTCTACTCGTCTATCGAGTTCTCTCCCTGGTACTATATTTGATAAAGTTCCACTTGGTGACATCAAGTCTAATTTAAATTTCCCCGCTCTTGAAGATTCGATTTTAAAAAATATTTCAACGTGCTCCAATGACGTTATTTTACAACGATTTGTATCTATGGTAACAGTACGGTTTGATAAATAGCTTAAAATAGATAAAATCATAATCGTGTAATGTAATATATATATATATATATATATATATATATATATATATATATATATATATATATATATATATATATATATATATATATATGAATAGCAGATGGAGTCCTTAGTACTATCAACACACCACTGGTAATTGCGTCATTGGCCTCCTATTTACGGAATTATATAATCAGTAATCCCATTACGCGTTCTCTTGATTTGTCTTGTTTTGCTGCTGTACCCTGGTTTTTGGCAATGTACTTTTACCATTGATCGAAATGTTTAAGTCTGATTTTTTTAATTGTAGTGTTTATTTGATCCTGTTGGCTTTTGTTAAGTGCATGTTTAACAACTTCAAATTACTTATTGGACATTAAAATTAGTGCCATTTTACGAAAACCTGATAGGTATAATTTTAAAATAAATAATGTTAAAATATATATGAATCTACTGCAAGTGATAATGAAAACATCTACAGTTAGCTTTACAACAACCGCCTACTAATTATGAGCTCAGGACAATGACCGGTATGACTTTCATGTTAAATATATAAAAAACATACCGATCCATTTTCAGTAAAGTAAGTCCAGTAAAACTCTGAAAACTGGTGACTTTTTTCATGCCTCTGATAATTATCTATGACCATTTTTTGGTGAACAATTTGTAGTTTGTGATTTTTGTTGAATGTAATTCTGTGGGTCAGGGTATCCACGAAACAACGAAAGTTTGGACATCGTGAAAATAAATGATTTCATAATATAAATCAAATTATTAATACCTGCAAGTAATATTGGATGAATAAATACATGTTCTTAGTGGACTGACATTTTCCCATGATTCTGCCATTTCAACCATTTTGGCTATATCAAGTAGTCCAAAACCGAATGTTTTTGATACTGAAATAAACAAAAACGCTTTCTGGAAAAAATGAAGGTATTGACAATTTGGACACATAACATTCGTGAAAAATATCAATTTTTCCAAATTGTTTATAATTACACATTATACCAGTTTACATTTTACATCAATAGACAACTGTTTTGGAAGACAATTCCTCGACAGTAGTACTTGGACCAAAATTATGAAACCAAATTTTTTTCATAATGTTGAAAAGAACCCAAAGGACCAGAATATATTTTACCAAATTTAGCTGAGGAAAGACTTTGCATGAGGGCGTATACTTTTGTTTTTGAGAAATTTTACATTTAAAATAGCAGCAATTTTAGACAACAATACAATATTATTGCCGACTGAGTTTGTGATATCCTCAACGAAACATCCACTAGAAGAGATATCGGTTAAGCGGTTTAAATTACATTTTATAAGAATAAAGAGCATTCAATATTTTAACAGCCGAAGCAAGTCAAGGCAATTGGCATCGGCATGATATTAGAATACAAATGTATCATACAGTTTTTGATTATTAACAACATAAATTAAAAAGCTGCGTTTACTAACAAATAATAGAAATATCTACATTTACTGCGTATTTTACAATCACTTAATTACACATGAGCATCCGGCGTCACTACTCTGGTGGAAATTAATTTGTTAGTTTTAAACTTTTTACATGTACTTTGTTATGGTTTTGACATGTTTATTTTTTTAATTATTTATGTAATAAAACTTTATCGCATTATGAAAACATAATTGTCTTACAATCACGCTATTCGGCAGATATATTTTTATTAGTTATTGGGCTTTATAATATTTGGCAAACTATGAAATCGTCAAACATATGCCGGTTTATGACTAAATCAAAATCGCAAAGTAAAAACTGAATTCTGTCAAATAAGTGTACTTTCACCCAGGAAGTGAGACCGGATGATCCTGAAGTGTTGGTATTCTTTATAAGCCGGCTACAGCTGTCACGTATGTACTCTAAACTGAGAATAAAATGAACAAAGAACTATGAAACGATTAATTAGTTTGATACTAATTAAAGAACTCATCGGCACTTATAAATAAATCTTTACTTACCATTAAACCCAGCTCCATTAGTGATAAAATCTGGAGGATTAAAAGGGAGATAATTCACTGACGATCTGGTGAGTATATGCATAACATCCCTGTATCGTAGCGAGGGGCTAAAGGTTAAAACAAAATATATCTAGTGATAAAATCTGAATAAATAAATCGCATGTAGTTTACAAAATTTGTCCATATATATTGAAGATGAGAGTGGGCTCAGACACAATCACAAGAACACGACCAAAAAGGTTAAACAAGAAATGCTTAAATGGCAATTTCAGATCATTAAACAGAACCATTTAATGGATGACAGATATCTAGTTTAGAAAACAAATTCGATGAAAAATTTAAAGAGCTGAAACTCCTACAAAATCATCGAAAGAAACAAAAAAAATACCTGCTTCTCTCTATCCACTTATATCTCATATATATCGCATTTTAGATTCATTACTGTAAAGTCATGCAAATGTCATAGTTCATGTTTGGAATTGTTTGTGTGGTTTGTCTAGTTAGTAGACCCTAACATCTGCGGAGTACCCCGCCTCAAACCCCACCCACCCCTGGTGGAAGTTCACGTGTCTTTAACTTAAGTTGACATGGAATTGTACAATATAAAACTTTCAATGCGACTGAGTACAGTCCACTGCACGCAAATCGAGCAAAAATTAAAACGAAAATTGCTGACTGTAAACCTAATTCCCATTCTTAAGGCGGAAAGTAATGGTACACTGTTGTAGTGAGAGACAACTATTATTATTTTATAAAAACTTTATTATTAATAAAATAAATACTCCATAGTATGTTTGACAGCAGCTTACTAAGAGCTTGGATTGGACCCAGCTATGTTGAAGAAATATAAAAAACAAACATACTAATCAATCTAATTTTCATTTCATTTTTAAAATTTCGTAATAATGCATACATTCTTATTTGAAAAACGTATCTATTATCTTGGAATGAGAGTGACATTGACATACTTTGCTTGTAAAGTTAGGGCTATGGCACCAGATACCATCGGTACAGCTGCTGAATTCCTCGCAAATCCTGTAGAACATTCACTGTCTCCATCACTAGTAACCTGTATATATATATATAACAATATTGAAGATAAAGATGTTTTAATTAATTATTGGTATGCAATGTACCATAAAATACTAGGATCTCAACACTGATACTTTATAACATTAATGTGTACCTATAACCATAAGCAGCAAGACTATATTTTAGCAAAACAGATCAACATTTTGTGTTCATTTGAGAGATCATGGTCTCGGAACGAGATGGATATATCCTTATAGAAAGTTTTCAAGTAGCGGTAAAATACCATTAAACTATGTCATGACAAACGTGATGACTGCAATTTTCCTATTGTCAATTTTCCTTTTCTATGCAGCAATAAACCCCCCTCTCCTCCTTATGGTGTATTTGTGTCCGTATTAATACGTTATTGTAGAGCTTACTTCCACTACGGGGACTTTGTACAACGAAGCAGACGGCTTGCAAATAAATCCAGGGATATTGCAAGCCTAGGCTTATCAAGTCCCTCAAACAATTTTATGGCCGTCATCATAGTATTGTTAAAAAAAGGTTTGCTGTCCAGGATTGTCCTGGATATGTTTGACGTCCCATAGTTCCATGTTCCTTGCACACAATTTTGATTACACAAGTGGAGGGTGTAGCTAGCTAAACAGGAGATGCTTACCCTTCTGAATACCCGGCCTCGCTTCCCTGGTGGTAGTTCACCTGTCCAACCTGACTTGTCAGTTCTAAAGTATTTACTTTGTTTCTGGATTGTGATTCGGACATGGATTAGTATGTTTGTTGTTTATCATGACCACATATTTTATACATAAAATATAATCATACTTACTATTCCACGTTCTCTGTCATAGGGGTCACGTGTAAAAGCAGCAACCATTATAGAACTACACTGGTCACCAGTCGGTAGCTTCGTGTAATTCCACTGAGCACCTGTTATTTTGTAAGAGCAGACTATAATTTCACAATTTTTACCCAATTTTCATATAGATAACTTAAATCTGATAAATTTGTTAATTGCCAAGAAATTTATGAATTTAAGATGTCACTTACAAATCACTCTGAATCAAACACATATTTTCTAATTTTGTTGAAAATTTAATTGTAATTCCAACAATTATTATCAAAATTTGCCAGATAAAAGTTTTAGTAAGAAATACCTGTAAAACTTCAGCCAAAATACATACAAAATAATCTGAAGCTGCAGCTTGTCCTATAGCCAACATAATCATAAACAAACATACCTGTCCATGTTCAAAGTCACAATACAAAAAACAAACAAACAAACAAACAAAATAATCTTTTTTAAACTGCCAACGTCCACTTGATGCCGAATTTGGACTGGGTTTTAAAAAGTGGTGTGGTTGTGGTTCAATCATTCAAATCAGATTAACTTTATAAACCAACAATTAAAAATGTCGCTGTCATTATAGGTGAATAGAGATACATAAATAAAAAATGGGATATATTGTTATATTGAACATTAAGAGTTATTGGTAAACAACATGCATGTGAAATAATCACAGGATATACATGTATACATGTATGTCAAAACAAACTGTACGATATAAGTGATAACCGTCATGTTCAAATAACAAGGCTTAAAATATAAACCTTGACAACCGACAAATTAAATAAACACGTAAACATCTTTCAAGGAAGTGTGGCCGGTACTCTGAAAGGATAAGCACAACAATTATAAACAATTTGCAAAAAACAACAATTGATTTTTGAACTTATCTAACTTTAGTTCTTGATTTTGATTACGCACGTGGTGGGCGTAGCTAGCTAAACAGGAGGTGTTTACCCTTCCGGAGCACCCAACCTCACTTTCCTGGCGGAAGTTCACATGTCTAACCTAACTTGTCAGTTCCAAAGTTTTTACTTTGCTTCTGGATTGTGATTCGGACATAGATTAGTATGTGTTTTTGGTTATTTTTGATGATGGGTTAGTACGTTTGCTATTTTATTGTGCAAGACACTCATCGTAAACATTTAACGTACAGCAATAATTTTCTTCACAAAAACATAGTTCCCTTAATATAAATGTTCATTTTACCTGCTACTGGTATAACGTATGGTGTGTTGACATAACCTTCATAAGCACAACCGTGTGGAAAGTTTGCATAACCGCCATTTCCAGTTGACCAGACATATATCGCTCCACGCCCATTTCTACCCTTAAACAATAAGGAAACACCTATTGATACAGTAATACACGGATTTATAGATAGCTGGTTGAAAAAATGAGAACGGCCAGGCTCAAGTTTCACAATCATTTCTTGGCTAAGATTTTCTTTAATGTGTAAACTTTAAAATTTGTAATGTGGATAATTTTGTTAGTTTTTAAGATACTTTGAAATTTATGAGTAGCTTATGACATTTATATTGAATTTCTAGTTTTTGTTAAACTTATTATTTTAGTACGACACAAGATCACCACAATTAGTCAGATTTAAGTTAAGTAGAGTTGGGGAATAATTGTAAAACTGATGTCTGGTATATAAAAACAACAGAAGTATTTTTTGTTATATTTTTCAGTTACATACTGGGTCAATGATTATAATTCTACATTGAGAAGTATGTTTGTTTTTGATTCAGTTAAAACTATTTATCAAAGTTGCCTCCCTTTGTAAAGATATCAAAGATATAACGTCTAGAACAGATACGTGTTTTTAATACCCACCTCAGTTGTCCCCCTTTGTAACGACTGTAATAACCTCGGTCCCACATGATTTACTGATATACTGTCTGTACGTGCATTAAAACTACTTGAGTAGATATCAATCTGACTTAAAGAAGATACAAACAGGGCTGCTCTAGCTTCATCCTGAATTATCTTTCCTGTCAGAACTCTTTTGTCTGGAAGCAAAAAAAAAAACAAACTTAATGATTAGTCCTATATCACTATGAACTATCAAATGCAAGAAGTGCTGGGGCACTGTACACCAGTTTTTAGTGAACTTTAATTTTCGCCTGTTACTTATCCCCGCTTTGCTACTTTCGCAAATTTACAAGATGATCATATATACCTAAAATTCGAGACCATTTAACAGCTCTATACTGTATGTTAATTTTGTGATGTATATAACTAAATATCATGGTATTGTTTTCTGTCCAAACTTGGTAATATAAGTTCCTTAAAATTAAAAACTATTTATACCTGCAAGACGAGCTCCGAAAGCTATACCAATACCGCACGCATTGTTTGCTTTCGCGGCTATTACACCAGCTACCCGTGTTCCATGTCTGAAATATTGATTTCAAAGGATACGTTAAGTTGAGTAATGGTGTTTAACGTCCCAGTCAAGAACATTTTACTTATATCGAGACGTTGCCGGCTATAGGCGAAGGTGCAGAATTTTGTCTGTGCGTTGGGCTGATGGCATTATACAGCAGGGTTCTTAAATATCGCGCCAAGCACACCTTGACACGGGGCCTCATTTTTTAAGTTCCCATACAAAATTATCGTGATTTGCATTTCGTAATGTCGAGTGCTTGGCGAAAGAACAGATGCTATCCATTTTTAAGTCTTGGGTCAGACCCGGTCAGGGTTCGAATCCACAATATCCAACATAAGGAGCGACCACTTTTTAACAACTTTTAAAGAAGCCGTAATTAGTGGTTATTTTCTGGGACAAGGTCTGATGGACCAGAAGATGTTATAAACATGGAAACAAAGTTTAATGGATCAGATAGATAACATTAATGTATTAGAATAAAAATGATAGAAAGATCAATATTCTATTGTTCTGTTATTGTACCACGATCTCACTAATTCACGCTGGTCCCATTATGATACATGCAATCAACTTTTATGTCATATGTGTAAACTATCTAATACATTATGAGAGAGAGAGAGAGAGAGAGAGAGAGAGAGAGAGAGAGAGAGATAGAGAGCAAGAAGGCGGGCATAACAATATCTGAAGTTGATCAGGGAATATACGATAATCCTGAGATGACCATTGTGTGAGTGTGTGTGAGAGAGAGAGAGAGAGAGAGATTTACCTTCTACTCTTAGGTATAGAAGTGTCAACATCATCATCAAGCGATCGATCCTGTAACATAGATTTATTTGTTCCAAGCAATAATACTTAGTTTTTCTGATGTTCTAAAACATATTATAAAGCCCCCCCCCAACCCCCCACCCCCGATAGGGTTGTAAATATCATTATAAGCATAAAAATAGCATTACAAGTGTCTTTACCGCGAGTTCAGAAAGAAAAATATTGGATGCAATATAATGTTGATTCATGGAATAATTAGTAACTTTATGGTTCCGTTATGAACGTTTTCACACACATACACACACACACTCTCTCTCTCTCTCTCTCTCTCTCTCTCTCTCTCTCTCTTATACTTACAATATTAAGTTCAGGATTATCAAACAGCCCATCATCAACTACAGCTATCGTTATGCCTGTCCCATTGTAACATTTTCTCCAAGCCTTTATAACGTTCATGTCTCTATACACGGAACTGGTACTGTTCTGTATAAAATAGTATGTACATATAGACAGAATTGTCGAGGACTAAAGACAACAACAATATCGTTAGATGGAACAGAATGACATCAAATCTTCATAAAAGTGTTAAAAACCCCGTAATGGGATACACAACGTGATCCATTCACCTTCACGTTTGTGTGAAACGTTTTGGAAAACGTTGGAGTTACAAGTTCCCAGAATTACGTCGTCTCTACTATTAAACGTGAAACGGATGCAAGTCAGTTCAATTAACAATAGGGTCTATTTTGTTTGTCATACAATTAATTTCAGGTATTCTAAAGTGTATCTTATTACTCGCCCCAGTTTCACTAAATAAGCTTAGTGGTATCTTCAGAGTGACATCTTAAATCAACGAATACATTGAAAAATAACAAAATTATTCATATTTCAAGTTTGACAGATTTCAATTAAGGAAAATATTGGTTATCAAATGATTGTAAAACCTGGGTCAAAGCTTACTTACCAAATACCACTGGTACTGCCAATAAGGATCTGTGACGACAAATGATGAACACTCATTGTTTAAAACATTCTGGTGATCCTGTAAATGAATGAGTATAAACACTGTGATCTACAATAGAACGGTTTATTTATTTATTTATTTATTTAGAGAGAGAGAGAGAGAGAGAGAGATATGCTCCCGTCGTTGCTCTTAGGAAATATATATATATATATATATATATATATATATATATATGTGTGTGTGTGTGTGTGTGTGTGTGTGTGTGTGTGTGTGTGTGTGTGTGTGTGATAATCTATAAGGGTATTTTGTGACGAGAGAGAGAGAGAGAGAGAGAAAGAGAGAGAGAGAGAGAGAGAGAGAGAGAGAGAGATCTGATAGTTATTTCCTACCGTTCTTCTATTTTGAGTATAAACAGGTAGACATGGCATGAAACTGAAATGATAGAAAGAACAACATTAATTTTACAATACTAAAGTGAGGCATTGATTGGTCGAAGTATATCCGGGGACATTGACTTTGAATTGTATAGGATTTCAAGTTATCGCTTGCTAATGTGTTTAATTCTTTCAAATTCTGATTAAAGTGAATTCGATAGCCCTATATGTTAGACTTTAAATAACTTTAAGTTATCAATCTTTCGAGTAATGCGACAAACAGGTGCTCTTTATATTCCCTGCCAAATAGTTATGTACCCTTGGCCTGCATGGGTTACTTCCCTTTTACATCTAAACGTGACGTGTGTTCAATATAGTTCTAAATACCCTAGCAGGTTATTGAATTGCTATTTGAGAAAAAAAATTGCAGGGTGACAAAATTAATAACATTATAATATTTTAGATTTATGATTACCATGCTTGATTTATGTGGGCTTCAATATGAATTAAGAATATGTGTGGTGTTCAGGAAAACGAGGAAAGACGTCCAAAAAACCAGCTAGTTTCTGACAGATAACTAACGACATGTTTTCTTCATATTTTGTCTTTAAACTCGGTACTTACCGAAAATATATCAATAATCACAGCACACGTGGGCATGTATCACTACTTCCCATTTTGTTTAAAATGAAAAAACATTTTACCTCTGTAAATGCCTATAAAATGTTTGTAAAACATGGAATACTGCATATGCACAAACGTTCTAGAAAATTACATAACGAAATGTAATTTATGTTTTTTATTCCAATAGTCAAAACAGACGATTCTAAGCCAATCTACGTCATATGATTTTGAGTTTAAAGTACTATCTAAGCCTCAAAAACACCATGGATTCATTAAATAATTAAAACTTCGTCTCCTATCTCAAAGACTAATCCATAACGTCATCAAAACATAAATATATAATGTATGTATAATTCAGTTATGTCGTATCTGTCAGTTCATGGATGGTGGGAAAACCGGATAGCCAGGAGAAAACCTTCGACAATTGTCACCTTTTTCACAGTATAGTCTGTCCCGATTAGGGTTTAAATCTAGGCGGTGAGAGGTACTATGTAATCAGTAAGTTTTCACTAAATATACATTGAATAATAATATACTCGGCCACTCCCCCCTCCCCTTCCCCATTTCTGACGAGACAGTGGTGTTATTTGTTTAATATTTTTTCGAAGCGACAGCGACATTTTTTCATTTAATATTTAATCATTGATGAAGGTGACAGTATAAATATTTTACATTCGCTGGTTTATAGTTTTCTAGACAAGATAACAACACGTTATGTATATGCTAATACTAACAAACAAAGTTAACAAACGTACCTTAAAGGGAAAAATAAATTCTATCAGTTCATGTCCGGCGAGAAGACAGGGGTAATCAAAGCGGAAGTTGTCCAGGGGAAAATCTTTTCAGTCCGGAGAAAGACAATTCCTAAGAGTTTACGACTTTTACAGCTATCCTGGGCAGACACAACGAGGAAGTAGACTAGTGGTTAAATATAATACGACCTCTTATCAGTAACAGTCAACTTTACAACATCATAAACCATTTTATATAACAGTTCTATTTATATTTATATTTGTATACAACATGATATATGATGACCAAATCAATAGTACTCTATTATAGTACAGTTACCCCACGATAAGGAAAAGCAAATATATCCTCGCAATGTCCAAGTTAAAAGTGCAAAATTATTTCTTATATATACACAATGTAGGAGGAGATCACCAAGTCACCACATTCAGGAACTGGGATGATGTTAAATCCAATTACCACCACATATAAATATATTTTATATTGCTTTATTATTTTCACGGTGTCAATCGCGGTAGGTAATACCCATGTATATTTTCACGGTAATTCACTAGCGAAAAATATAGACATTATACAGTAGTTAAAATTAGGAGCGGATTGAATCATGTCAAGACCACATATATAGTTTAGGGGGTGTGAACGGAGTCACCACACGTATAAATATAGCTTCGGAACTGGGGATGGTGAATCGAGTTAAAGCTAAAATACATGTATACCTTTTGGAAGGGGCCTTATATCATATATAAATAGAAATGGGTGAAGGGGGTGTAGTAACCATGGTAACAGTGTTTTACGTCCAAGTCAAGATTTTCACTTATATCGAGGAGGTTAGTTCATGGATGGTGGAGGAAACTGGAGTAGATGGAGAAAACCATATACCTTTGGCATTCGATCTGAAAAATTTTCTCGCACGAAGAACTGTCTCAGGTGGGATTCGCGCCCAGGCATCATGTAAGGCGCTGTAATCCGTAAACCCCTGTCTAAGACGACTCAGTGAAGCCCCTTACTACATAGGGCCGGGAAGCTTAATGGATTCACTTGCCAGTAGTTCAACAAGAGCCATTATTAGACTATATACCTCTCTTAAGCATATAGATTATAATAAGAATATATAACACAAAATGAGTCATAATTCCAGTGAAATAAGTCCAGACTAAGGAACCAAAACAGTCCGATGTTTGTGACGTAAAGTGTAAAGTAGTGAACTCAGGTCAATGTGCAGTCAAGAGAACCTCTATTTAATTGTAGCGTAAAACCGTGTTTAGGGGTATTCCGTTCCCTCTGAAGGAGCCGTAATTTTCATTTCTTAATATCTAGTGCTTAATACTTATTTTTTACATAATGATGTCTCTAGGGTCCACAGGTTGTAGAAGGCGCGGTGGCTGAGTGGTAACCGAGCGAGCCTTCAAATTCAAAGCTGCCTTGCCGCTGAAGGTTCGACCCCATTCATCACAATCATTGTTATCGGCTTACTATAGTTGTCTCGGCACCAATATAATGAACCGAGTTGTCTGCGACTTTGCTGGCATGTGTTTTTTAGCAATAGGTCCCCATGAGAACGTTCTAAAACAAACCAGATCATATAAAAAAGTTAATAATACTAATAATAATAATAACTAGCAGACATTCTCTATTGTTGGGTTTCTGACTGAAGAAGTAAGATCTATGTGGGAACACTGTTTTGTATTTCTTTGATCTGACCGAGAATTTACAACACTTTCAAATCGTTCTACATAGTGTATTATTTGTTTTTGGACATTTGTTTACCATGTTGACCACATGATTTACTGATGAGTTTTTGAAGATCAGTTCTTTTGTTTTTATTAAAACAATAAATTTCAATCACCTTCATGAGATCAAAGCATTAGACGACAGGTACAAATATTAAATGTTAAATTGGTTAAAATTATCAAAGAAAAGTATCTTCGAAGGAAAACGGATGGGGTTTCTATGAGATATGATTGGGGCGCGGAAGACCTAGAAATCAGTTCTGATTGGGTATGGCACTCACAAAAATGGTATAAATGGTCTCGCCAAAAAAGGCAAATCGTCTTCAACTGGACAGTAGAATCAACTTCTTAGAACTGAGTTTGTCATACAGGTGAAATATCTAAAGGTAAGTTTACTCTCTTTCTTCTTTAAACATTTCTTTCCTATGTCTGAAGTTTGGTTCTTTGGATACTTCTTAACATCTTAAAAATTTTAGTTATGTAACTTTAGTTGAAGCACTACCAATAAAAACTTGTATTTCGAAACTGCTGTAAAACTCGCACTGGTATAATATGTAATTTAAAACAGGCTTGAATTCAAGATTGATTATAATTATAAGCTTTGGACGGCAATTGGAATTATAGCACCATATGAGATTATACAACGAATCAAGCTGCTCACAAATAAATTGTAGCCCAGGGATAGTGCAAAGCTAGGCTTATCAGGGCCCTCAAAAAGTTTTATGGCCGTCATCACAGTATTGTTGATAAGTGTGATGTCTCTGTGTCCATGATCGCCGCCCTGGATATATTTGACGTTCAATGGTTCGATATTCCTTTCACTCAACGCGGCGAGTGTAATTGGCTAAAGAGGAAGTGCTTACCTTTCCGGATCACCCTGTCTGGCTTTACTTCTCCGGGGTTAGTTCACGTGTTTAACTTAACTTGATAGTTTCAAAGATTTGTTTTTCTTTGCTTCTGGATTGTGAATTATGTTTGTTTTTAACTTTAAAGACATTTTGACGATTTTATTTCCCGATATTGTTTAGTTTTATTTTGCTGTTTAATAAATATGTTATATACAATTTAATTTTGATGTATCTTAGAAATAACTATCATTATGTTGTGGTTTACGTGTTATTGGTCTGCGAAGCAATTTATGATAAAATTACCACTTCAAAAATTTGTTTTACACCCCGCAAAACACAACCAATCGAAAGTTAATTTTGTAATATTTACAATATTACTCGTTAACATTTCTGCTTAGAATTTGCAAAAGGCCAATCGTTTCATATTACAAAAAACTTGTTTTCATTTCTTTTCCACTGGTTTTGTCAATGAATGGAACAGTGCCATTCATCCTTTCATAGCATTTAGCCCAGCCTTCCCTGACGTCATTTCAGCACTATTCATCCTTTCATAGCATTTAGCTCTGCCTTCTTTGGCGGCGTTTCATTCTTTCAAGGCACTTATCCCCGCCTTCTTTGAAGTCAAAATCAACAACCGAAACCAAAATCAGACTTGACGAGAGTATGACAGGTCATGCTATTTCACAGAAATGTTATAATTATCCTTGTTCATAAGTTTGTGTAGGAATGAATCAGTAATTGGGAAATATTAAATTTTGAACTCAAAAAAATATATAAAGAAATACGAAAAGAATAAAATTCTTTCAGAAAACTAAAACACCTCCGTTTACGACATAAATAATGTTGTCAACATAAACGAATCACATTATGTATGTTGAAATAATCATTTAGAACATTTAGAATTATAACTCTGGATAAAGTTGACGTCTTATAGTTCTATGTTCCTTTCATTACCAATTTTGATTTCACATGGCGGATGTAGCTAGCAAAACAACACATGCTAAACATTCCGGGTAACATTATTTGTCTGTTCATCGCCAACACATCGACCGGTTCCATTGTACTCATAGACTGTCTTTGTTGTATGTTGATATTACATTATCTTTGTCAACAACGTTCGCTTTATTTGAATTATTCAGATCTGTATTTTTGTTGTTTTTGTGTTCTAAACTCTGTTATGTATTCTCCTTTTTTAGATATAAAGATGTTTAAATTTGTGTGTTTTGCATGGCTTTTTGCCGCCTAAGTACACTGTGTCCCAAAGGCATATTACACAGCGGTAAGTCACTATCATAATTGTTTAACGACATTCTAACACCTCCGTTTCCATAACCTCATTCCCTCACTGGTTCAGCGTCTTCTCGAGAGCGAGATATCGTGAGTTCGAATTCCGGTCGAACCATATATAAGACTTAATGTTGACTCGTTAAGCTGGTCTCATAAAATAAGACTTGAAGATTGGTATGTTTGTCTGCGGACTACTGACAGGGTGAGATAGCACCTTAAAGTCGCCGTCAGTACTAGCGCATGCTAGTTCAATGCAGACTATATACCACAAATGTTCATATGTATGGAATTCTGGCTGTAGAATAAAAGGAATGACCAAAGACCCTACAAATATATACTATAATCATGTCAATAAAGATAGAACTATAATAACTACACATATAAAATGGATAACCAAAGACCCTACAAAAATATACTATAACTAGAACTATAATAACTACACACATACCTAACTGAACATTATGTAGTGATCGGCTCCATGAACATCGGGAGTTTTAAAATCAATTATTAAATTATCTTCTTTCAATTTTTTATCACACTTCTATAATTGATGTATGGTGTACGTCTTAGTCTGTTTCTGTCATTGGTGTTTCGTGTTCTTTATTGTTTTGACTGATTTAGATACATTCTTCTTTTTATCATGTGTTTGACTTTTTTCTTAAGGAATTTGATCTTCAAATTGAAGAGAAAGGTGCCGAGTTTGAGGAGACTGTCCGTACGGATATCATCAACAATGTTGTGTATTATCACACACCTGCCCATAACGACCTCACTGAGTTGTACAGAATACAGGACTTCAACCAGGTATTTATGTATTGTAATTTTCTGTATCTTTCCAAATTGATTGTTGTGTATTGTTACTAGCAGGCTGTTGTTATTAAATGCGTTTAAATGCATTTAAAACAATCACAAGCATAACGGTCTACTTTTCTGTCTCATTCCAATGTGGTTGTTGTGAATTTCTAATTTGTTTCTTTGGCTGTTTTACTAAAACTTTTGTTTAATTCATTGAAATAAAACATACAAAAATACCTACTTTCGAATCACAATCCTAAAACCTAAGTAATAATGTTAAAGCTGGTAAATTATTATAAGCATTTAAACATCCAGAAGGTTAGTGAGACCGTGTGCCCTGGAAAGATTAAAACTTCCTGTCCTAGCTAGCTATACCTCTACGTGTGCAATTGTAGGAATATGAAACTATGTTATATGTTTCCAGGTTAATTCCGAAGAAAGAAACGGTATCATTATCAACAAGACTTTGATGACGGCCATAAAATCGTTCTTCGAGGTCTTTGATTATAATTTTCTTGAGTTTGACTTTTTTCTTATGTGTTTAGAACCTGGAAGTGAGTTGTCTCCCTTTAAAGTCTGAATGTCATATGTCTAAACTGAACAGAGTACAATATCCGGATGCCTCAGAAATGACAGAGAATCTGGTAGAAGGATATGTGAGTACTTATAATATAATAACGAATAATATATATATATTTTATAATGATACCCAAACTGACCATTTTTTTTAATAAAAGTCACTTTGACTACTACTACGGTGAAACAGAAACAGTTAATTGGTTACCCCGAAATTGAATGACATTAAAAAACGATTTGATAAACATTCTTTATTAGAACTTTAAATTTGAAAAAAATATTTTAAGAATTACATTTTTACACCATTTGGCCGTATTTAAATTATTTTCACTATTGCTTGCATCATGCATTGTCATGTCCAACAACGAAACAATTCGTTAGTTATGCTTGATTCAGTGCAGACTTGTGCAATATTTGAAGAACATAGACCGAGATATATCAAATCAGATGCTGAAGCACGTAATATAGAAAGGTTTTGTCACAAAACTATAAAAACATTTTTTCTAGTATTTTAAAAGTGTAAATTTGCTTTTGAAATTAATAAAAATTATATTTATTTGAAAGCTTTCAAACCAGGACTTCTACTTATATTTTCAACAAAAACCCTCAACATGTCCAGCATAATGGAGATGTTCATCTAACTGGTCACTATGTGATATCTATCTTTAATACACACTTTGTACATCCTTAATGAATCAAAAACAAACATACCAATACATGTCCAAAACAAAATACTAGAACAAAACAAAAAACCTGAAGCTGGCAAATTAGGTTAAACACGGAAACTTTCACCAGGGAAGTGAGGCTTCGTGCTCCGGAAGAGTAAGCACATCCTGTTTAGCTAGCTTTACCAGCCGCGTGTGTTATCACAATTTAGAATGGGAGGAAGATGGAACTATGGGACGTAAAGTATACACAGGATAAGGAACTAAAAGTATCTTATCCTTGTACGTTCACCGCTTACTGATGGAATTGACAAGTCACAAAGTTGAACCAAGTGAAATATATAATCTCATTGGGGAAGTAACACAAGAAGAAAAGTCACCTTTAAGGATCCTTAAAGCCCCCTTAAAGACTCATTAAATGGGGCTTTAAGGATCTTTAAGGGGTCTTTAAGGACCTTAAATGTGTCTTTAAGGTCTCTTTAAGGACATCCTTAAAGATCCTTAATGGAACTGAAATTTTAAGGATCTTTAAGGCGGCTTTAAGGATCTTTAAGGATTCGTTTAATAAACACAGAAAACAAATTTCTTTACATTTTTTTAAATTTTATATTTATATAAATGTGATGTTAAATATAATTATTTAACTTATTATACTCTTACACTGTTTTTATTTTATTTTATTGTTTTTATTTAAAAAAAAATTATTTTTATTTTTTTTATTTATTTATAAAATTTGTAAATTTATAAAAATAAATTTATTTATTTAATCATTTTTCTTATCAATTTATACTAATTTTGGTTGTTTTGCAAGTAGTCCTGGATTCACAAATAAAGAAGAACACATTATTTAACATCATTTATTTCAAATTTACTTATCTAATTTCGCTCGCAGCGGGACTTGAACTCACTACCCTTAGTTCCCCAGATTACATCCTTTCCTGACTATACATCCTTATACATTAGGCCACGGAAGACATGAATATACATTGTATATTTTTAAACTATATCAGTACCCGGTAGCCTAAGGATCACGTGACTAGCTCTAAATCTTTCAGATTTAATAATAAAATATATAAATAAAATGTTTTACTCATTTTAAAAATATTTTTATTATTATTATTATTATTATTATTATTATTATTATTATAGTTTGCTCTTTCATTCTTGAGAGGAATAATTTTTAGGTTAATTTAACTGACTTAAGATTTCTGATCAAAGGAAGACGGGCATATCAAACCTTTACCTGTAATACACTTATTTATCTGACTGGCAAACATCACTTTTATAAAGATCAATTATCGATCAGATATCCATTCTATTTGTATAATCTTAATCATACTACTGCTTTTTTATTAAAATATTTCAATAATTCTTGAAATTAAAACAATAATTTTAAGTAAATTTTATTTAAAATTGTCTTTTATAATTTAGTTACATTTTTGTTGTAATACCAATACTTTTCTTTGTTTGATAAATAACTGTAATATTGTACCAGCGACATTTAATAATCTGTACAAAATGGAAGGACGAGTTTTAATGATAATTTGTTATAATCTTAATCTATCCTTCAAAATCTCGCATTTAACTTAAATGGCTGTTTTATGAGGGAAACAGTGAGAATGTTAAATAAAATAATTTCAGAAATTTATTCAATTTACGGTGAGAGAGAGAGAGAGAGAGAGAGAGAGAAAAGGGGGTGCACATGTTAAACATTATAATGATAGTACTCTTTACAAATTGAAACAGTAGAACTAGCGACATTTCCTACTGTTATAAATCTGATAAAACTGTTAAAAAAAATATTACCATTGTCATACTCAAAAGCGGATCCGAGTGAATAGTCACTACCCTTTTTAAGTTTTGGATCAGACCCGGCCAGAGACCAAACCCGCGATTCTGGAGCGGACAGTCGACACTCTACCGAGCTGGCTGCTACCGAAGTGGAAGGTCTTTTTCCTCCCCTTTTTTCCACACTTGTTTAAAATTATCTATATGACATCCATCTGAACATTCAAGTTAATTTTATTATATTAATTAAATTATTACATTATTACACTAAATAATCAGTATAATAGTGCAACACACAAGAATCTTTTTTACCAGAAAATAGCACTTATCATTTTAGATTTGTTCCATAAAGCCAATAACGAACGGATAGAATAATAAGTCAAATGAGATGGAATTTATCTATTAAAACCAATTAAAAATTTTAAAAAATGTACAAAAAATGTGCAAAAGTTGGGACTTTTATATGAAAATAGAACCTTGCGCTATAAAAATATACAAAAAGATAATCTTATTTGCTAAAAATGTACCATTCTAATTATCTCTCTCTCTCCTCTCTCTCTCTCTGTGCCCTGACCCGTGGTCCCAATATTCATTTATGATTAATGGAATCACTCTTTATGGAATATGTCCTTGAATAAGAATTATTTTTGAAGTACTGATAACAACCCTGTTTAAAATTCATGCTTTCTGACAAGACAGAAGTGTCTTAATTAGTATTACTAATTAACGTCATTTACTAATACTAACTGTGTTCTTTCATGCCTAAGTGATCATGTAAATAACATCATCACCTAAGACTGGTCAGCACTACCTGAATTCTTTCATACCTTAGCGAACTGGTACATTACATCATCACCTGATTGCAATTACCTACCTGTGCACGAAGTAATTAATCAGTACCACTAATTAACTGGTCCATCCACTGGTTGCTTAACAATTTGCGGTAAGCGAGAGGGAAAAAAGTCGGAAAGCAGGGGCAAATGTTGGGGTGCCCCCCTCCCGCCCACCTACCTCCATCCCGCTGGATCTGACACTGCATGATTTACCATTTTTGAATTATTTTTAAACTTAACGAAAAAAGTACACACTGCAAATCCAAATTCTCTCTCCTCTCTCTCTCTTTCTCTCCTAGATATGACAATATTCCAACGTCAGCTGCAGACTGCTAATATCTTTTTGTGTTTGAACAACACCATTTGATTTATTTCTGGAGAAAACTTTTTTACTTTTTTCTCAACATAATCAGGATAACGGGATAGCAGAGTATAGAGTTTCATTCCTGTGTCAAGATTATTTCACTTATATCATTATTTGATTCAATGAATAAGAATTCTAGAATGGCCAAGAATGTAAAACCTGAGCGAACTGACAAATTTTCTGAGATTATGGCCTGTCCCAGTTTAATATTTTGTCAGTTTGTAACAAAATTGTATAGTCTTGTGTAGAGACTTTAAGTTCAAGGATAGTGAAGGAAATCGAAGTGCATTGAGATTAGAACCAATATTCGACAAGCAAGTTTTCTCACACTAGATTTTCCCTAAAGATGTGAACCAAGGCAGTGAGATCAAGATTTTGCTAATTATGTTGTGGCGGCCGTCAGTTCTAGGATTGTGGATGAAACGAAAACACGCAGAGAACCCCATTTTCGGCAAGGAAACAAATTAAAACGATAATTTTCTTAAAATAAATGCCGATGATATAAACAAATGTTTTTTCTTTTAATTGTTTCATTATAAATCACAACTTTATTAGCCCGAAATTCGTTAACTTGGATGTGGACCTATTCTATGATTAGAAAATCATGCTTATAGTTTTCGCTTGTGGAAAAAAGTTCCGATAGACAGCTCTCAGCTCCGAGTCTCTCTCTCTCTCTCTCCATAAACAACTTGATCAGAGAATACAAGTTATTTTACTGGATCGATCGAAAAATTATTACATGAAAAGATAGTGCAAATGAATCTACCAGTTTTGTCTATGAAATTGTGGTTTATTTATTTATTTATTTATTTTATATTATTTATTTATGATTGTATTATTTATTTATTTGATTATTTATTTATATTATTTATATGATTATTTATATATTCATTTGATTATTTATTTATTATATGATAATTATTTATTTATTTATTTGATTATTTATTTATTTATTTATTTATTTATTTATATAAATGCACATTTCAAGGTCATGAAATAAGAAATATCAAATAATGGTAGTTTAAAAACTGATGATGTACAAGTCTTTGCTCTGCCCTCTCTCTCTCTCTCTCTCTCTCTCTCTTATATTTCATATACTTATTAACGTTTTTAAAAATATTTTTTATTTATTTTATTTATTTATTTATTTATTTATTTATTTATTTATTTACACACAAATAACAATTGGTAAAAAGTATCTAAAGTATCCCTAACATTACTACTCATGTAGATTAATCATCAGATTCCATTAAAATTCAAATCCATCTAGGTAATTAAAGAGATTAACAACATACGGTAAATTTTCCAGGTAGAATATACTATCGTCTGGTTAAATGAGTTTGAATTTGCTTCTGTTATCAATTAGTTAGGTAAGTTGTTGATGAGATACCGGGGAAATGTTGATGATCATCAATTAGGAACCATGATCTGTATATTACCTATGGGCATAAATCCATAATGATAAATAGTCAAAACTACACTTTTTTTAGTTTAATAAATAAATAAATAATTAAATAAGAAGTTGTACATTGAATCAATTTAGAGCTGGGACATAATATTGGAGCAGTATAGATTAGAAATAAAAATTAATAATTAATAATTAATTAATTACTTTGAAAACAATCATGAAATTTTATCACCGGACATTTATTTTTAATCGCGTTTTTCTCCAATTATTTTTGTGTAATATATACCAAATAAATAAATAAATAAATAGATAAATAAATAAATAATGGTGCATCCTTAGCCAATTCAGGGTGGTTGAAAAAACACCATTATATCATTTAAATACATGTGTATGTCAGGGTGATCCTTAAAGATCCTTAAAGCCGCATTAAAGATCCTTAAAATTTCAGTTCCATTAAGGACCTGTAAGGAAGCCTTAAAGTTCCTTAAAGAAGATGGAGGTCCTTAAAGGGGTCTTTAAGGAGGCTTTAAGGATCTTTAAGGACATCTTTAAGGATCTTTAAGGATTCCTTAAAGACCCTTAAAGGAGGGAGTTGGTCTTGTGTAAAATACGAAGTTGAATTCGCATATTTTAGTTTGCATGTAAAATGTAAAAACATATTTAGACCAGATAAACTAAGTTTTGGTCAAACAATCAAGTTTTTAATAGAAGAAATTGGATAAATTACACATTATACTAGTGTTAATTGTACAGCACTAAACGTCCATTCTCTATTTCAAATCCCCATCTGTAGTTGTTTCGACCAACATTCTGAAATCAATATATTTTTGAAGATGTTGAAAAGATGCCCAAATAACAAAAATATATTTTACCAATTTTAGCTAAGGAAATACTTTGCATCAGGGAGATTTCCCTAGTTTTTTCAGTAATTAAACATTTTAACTAACAGCACATTAAGACAATAGTATATATCTGACAATAATACACATTTATTTAATTTCTAGAAACAAAGTCAGAACAAAATAAGTGACAAAAAACCAATGGATGAGATAGCAAACCAGAAGTACAAGACCGGAAAGATTATCGACACATCTTTGATTCTGAGTCGTCCGATACAGATTTTTGTCGCCGAGTTTGGATTTCTGGTTTATGAAGTTGGAATTGTTCCAGACAATGCCATTATGTTAGGTAAGACAGTGTGATAACTCTGAATTTGTTTTGACTTACGCTTTTAATTCTACAAATCAGGAATATTTCCTTATTTGACAAGCTGTGGTAAAACTCGTGATACCCACTCTATAATCTACAGCTATTCAGTGACAAAATAAGACAAAACCTTACAGAAATTGCAACAACAATTAATTTTATGTGATTGTTTTCAGGAAATGAGTTATTATTAACCATAAAAATCACTTTCAAATTAGCAGATATTTTGTTATTGCCGATCAAATTTGTCATTAGCATTTTCTATAAAGTCCGTCAGCGATATTGCGGCAGAGTGTTTATAAACATTGAAGAGTGTATTTAATGTATATAGGCTAAGACAGGGATATATACAGGTGAGTTGACAAATGAAGGCGTGAATATACGTTTACGATAACACGGTATTTATACCTTTTGGTATAATTAACTCGCCCGTGTTTATAAACACTCTGCCACAATATCGCTGACAGACTATACCTTTATTCCATAATATCAGTGTGATATTCTTCTTTGGCTAACATTGGTAAAATTCGTAATTACCATTATCCTTTATTATGATGTTTAAAATATTTCTGTGCAAGAAGCACCTACAGATATCTGCGTTGCGTTTCAATTTTTAAAAGTTCTAAAATGGCAAAAATCCTACTATTGAAAAAAACAATGATTTATATTATTTTTCATTAGAAAAATAGCTCAATTGACGATTTTGTGTTTTAAATTTTTCATGATTACTGTAAAATGATTGATGCAGTCGAAATCGGATTAAAGTCACGAATGTCTTGCATTGTATAATGTAAAATATGAAAGGATACATATTATTTATTTATTTATCCATATATTTATTCACAAGTTATAACTTAGCATTTGGGTGTTAACACCCATCTGTATTGCGTTGTCATATTTCAGAAAAGGAAGTTAATTCAACTGTTTATATGAGGAAACGGAGGCAGGACGTTCCAATGTTTCCACCATGTGCTAAAAATACTGCCCCATCGCGTAAATACGGGTATACAAACACTAGTTATTGCGATTACCTTACATTCTGCGAGTAAGTAGCATAAACAAACTTGTCCATGTCCATACCAAAAAAGTCTATAGTTACTTCCTTTACAACCGAACACAAACGTACCTATCCATTTATAAATCACAATCTTAAAAGTAAATATGTAAACATTGAAAACTGGCGTATTATGTCAAACACATGAGCGTATGAAAGGGAAGATAATGAGGCTAGATGCTCCGGAAGGAAAGTACCTTCTACTTATCTAGCTTTGCCTGTCACATGTGAAATTGAAATTTAGAATGAAAGAATTCCATTTTTATCATATATCTATATACCAATACAAATTTCTACCTGTGTAATTTGGAATTTTGTATTACCCATGTTACAACATTTCCTATAACCTCAGTAACCTAAACTACTTTTTAGGGGAATCCCCTTTCCTGCACGCTATAAATAAATAAACTTACTACATAAGATGTTCGAAAACAAGAGATAGGGATACTACTCATATGATAGTATTTCAATATATAGCGGTTTACTCTAAAAATAAATTCAGGTGTCCAATAGATGCATTTGCACTATACTTCCATCATCTGAGCATCGTCCAAGGTAAAAAAAACCCACTACGTCAGCACAATAAACTTGTGCAATAGTATGGTATGGAACATCCTATTTAATTTGTGCCTTTAATCTGCACTTTTCTTTCATATTTACCGTAAGTAAATACGTTTTCGTTTTGCATCTTTACAAACTCCCTTTTCTCCTTTTTAAAAATATTTTTCATTGATAATCATTTTCAGCGCACCATCCTTAGTAGGACCACCACTGCCAGGCAAAGATAGGTATGAATATACCATTTTCCATTAAATATTTTTAATTATTCATGCTGCGTGTTGTTATGATGTTATGAGATATTCAACAAGGGAACTAAGACTAGGTACTACGAAAGGGTAAGTACATTCTGTAAGCTAGCTACATCTAGCACGTGTGGTATCAAAATTGATAATGTAAGGATCTATGGGACGTAAAATATATAAGGATGATTATAAATGCAGCTACTTTATATTTATCAGCAATATTGTGATTGCAGACGTAGCACTTAGGGTTTTGACGTAGCCTATACTACGTCAACTGTTTATTTGTAGAATGATTGGTTAGTAAATCAATACATTTAATTCTATTAAAGGACATATGCATTCATTTTTGTTGTCAAGTGTTTCGTTGAAATTCGAAAGAATGTGGTTGAAATGTTGCTTAATTTGTATATCAAATTTACTTTCAGTCCTTCCGGATGTGATCGTCGTCATATAAGAGATCAGATTTTTTACTCTTGTATCTGCTGCCCTGAGCATACCCGAGTGAGCACCTGTTACATTTGCTTCCAGTTTTGAATATAAGAAATCAACTTTAATCAAGATTCAGATTTGATAAATTGGTGATTTGTGAACAGAATGCCCACCAGAGAATAATTATAGACACATGTATACAACCAATTTCATATAAATAATACATGATTATAATGATGATGAAGCCGACGACGACGACGTCAATGATTATAATTATGATGATAATGATGATGATGTACCAATAATAGAAATAAATCAAAGTGAAAATTAATCATTTATGAGTTGGTTTTTACTACAATAAAACAGAGGTATTTAGAAAAGTTTCAAATTAAATACGTTTATTTTGCTCACAACTACAAATTCGCTATTGAATAAATTGAAAATCTCTGTGTAATCGACTCTATAAACATCTTAATTCAAACTTCAAATGAACAGTCAACTCATGGAAGTTATAAGCTGTAGTTCTAGTCTATCTAACTGGAGATGGTGAGCTATTTACTTTCTTTGGTCTTAACTCCCAGTGGAGCTAAGGCCATTGACACAATCCCTTCATCTGGCTCTATTCTGTGTTAATTTTACAATATCTGTCCAGTTGTAACCACTCTGTGGCAAGCTATTTAATGTGCATTATAAGTTGTTCCCCTAGCTTATAAATTCGGAGTTTTTTCATTGTTTGCTATAATTTTGGTTCCTGTTCTCCAAAGCCCCATTAGTCTAAATATTGTGTTATAGCTAGTAAAATTTTGTATCTTGTGTATAAAAAAATATTGTTTCAATTTAGAAGTGAATAAATTTATAATACTATTTTAATAACGAACACGTGCAGCGGAGCTTTGAACACGTCCAATTGGAGAAATAAATTATTTAGGTTCCATTATTAATTATAAGTCCTCAAGTAGGTTTCTTTTACAATTATTATTTTTCTAACAGCATGTAATCAAAAACAAACATACTAATCAATGCTCGAATCACAATCCATAAGCAAAGTAAAAACTTTGGAACTGACAAATAAAGTTAGATACGTGAACTTCCATAAGAGAAGTGAGGCCGGGTGCTCCGGAAGGGTTTGAAAGGAACATGGAAATACGGGACGTCAAATATATCCAGGGTATTCCTTGACAAGGGTCAAACTTATCAACAATATTGCGATTACCGGCACAAAACTTTTTGAGGGCCTTGATAATCCAAGTCTTGCAATATTTCTGAGTCAACAAGTCATTTGCAAGCAGTCTGCTTTGTTGTACAAAGTGTCCGTAGTGGAACAAGCTCCGTCATAGCTTATTTATTGAGGAAATAAATACATCATAACCAGTATAAGCAAGTACATTGCTGCATATAAAACGAAAATTTACAATAGAAAAACTGAAGTCATCATGTTTGTCATAAAGTTTCAAATGTAGCCTTTCATGGGTGTCTCTGTGTCAAGGATCGCCCTGGATACACTTTACGTCCCATAGTTCCAGGTTTCTTTCACTCGATTTTTATTACACATGTGGCGGGTGTAGCTGGCTCAACATGAGGTGCTTACCCTTCCGGAGCCCCCAGTCTCACTTCCCTGGTAGATTTCACGTGTTTAACATAACTTGTCAGTTCCAAAACTTTTACTTTGCTTCTGGATTGTGATTCCGACATGGATTAGTATACTTGTTACAAACTGAGTCAAATTAACTACTTAAACTATAACAGTATAGTGGCATCTATTTCTACATGAAATATCAATTGAAAGCTAGAAAAGCCTGATTATTAACCACTGGTTGTAAGATGAGTTTTAGACAAGTGACCACTGAGAGTTTCGACAATCAGCGATCCAAACTGTGACGTCATTTATTATGTAGTTATTCTTGTGGGTATTTTGCACAGCGAATAACGTGTCAACGTAATTGTATATATTACAAACGGAAAGCTTTAACCATGAAGTTTTAACAGTAAAACATTGTTTTCCTCAGAATCATGAAAATTAGATTCAACGAAAATGATATATCCCATATATTCTTTGTCTTTTTTATTTTTTTATATTTTTAGATTCAGTGTTCAGTGTGAATCATTGAATAGGTATGACCCTAAAATAGTTGCATAAATATGGTGGTTCTTATTGCTAAAAGTACATATTGCCGATCTGTCTTTTTTTAAATTTTATTTTAAGCAGCAATAAAAATACATTTTACAACTGTTATCCATAAAACAATAACTTAGACTAAAAGTACAGTTTATATCAGAGTTGAGGAGGTAATATAACTTATTATGTTTATCAAGTACCATACAGAAACCTCATTTCATTAAAAACTGAAATTTTGTCAAGATATCAAAATTGGTGTAGAAATGATTAATCAAAAACAGATCGAGAAACTGTGAACAAAAATTAGTTATCATTTAAAAAATAATTTAGCACACATAGGGTTGTTTCATTTTGTTTATAACGCATTCGCAAGACCTTTACGATATTGGACGCTATTTTTGACAATCGAGGGAGTGGTCTTCAGAAGGTCAAAAGACTTTTAATGGTTTAAAATTGCCGTAATTGAATGGAATATATTCAACTAAATTCTTTAAAAATAGGCATTATGTAACAAAACATTTTCTTACTTTGAATTTAAAAGTGTTGATTGTTTTATCAACTTTAAATACAAATAGACAAATTCAGTTATATCTTAATAATTTAAAAGATAGAAAAATATATACCGATTGTTGACATATTTTTTTTATTAAACTTGATTTAATTTTGCAGCACTACATGGCCAAATCGGAATACAATTCCTCAATAGTAGTGCTAGGACCAAAATTGTTGAAATCCAAATATGTTGAAATGAGAAAATAGATAAAAATTTATTTTCCCCAAATCCACCAAAGAAAATAATAACGTTTAAGCATAACTTGTTTTTTTTTAGGAATTTTAAAATTTAAGAAGAAGATAATAATATTGTGATGGCAGCTATAAAACATGTAAGGTATTGAAAGTCTAGACATGCAATATTCCCGAGTCAGCAATTTCTTTGTAAAAAGCTTATTCTATTGTATAAAGTTTCAGAATTGAAAACAAGCTCTACCCCCAAAAAATGTTGACGTAGGACATTTAATTTCAAGCCTTGGGTAATCACTGCCCTCAAGAAAATTTAAGGCCGCCATCATTATATTTTTGATAAGTAAAATGGCAATGTATTAAAAATCATTATAGATATATTTAATGTCCCATATGCTTCTGTTATACACAATTTTCATTACACCCATAGCGAGTGTAGGAAGCTTAAGAGGAGGAACTTAAACTTCCCGGGCACCTGGTCTCATTTGCCTGTCGGCAGTTTACGTATTTAACTAAATTTGTGATTTCAAAGTTTTATACATTGTTCATATAGATAAATAATATGTTCATTTTTTATTTGTTCCATGTTGAGTTATGTTTACAAAGGTAAGCTCAAATTACATGCTTTTCTGAAAATCTAGTCTGGAAATTTCTTAGCTTGTGTAGACTCTTGAACAAATCAGGTCCCAATGGCCTCGTTTATCTAAATACCTAGAACTAATAAAAATTTGATGAATTTATATATAAACCGATTAAGCCATGGTTCTACTTACCGAAAATTTACTTGCAAGTAAATCTAATTTTGGTCAGATTTTATTTATATTGGTGTGACAATTTGCTGTAAAGACCACCAATAAAAGTTGAACATGTTCATGTGTTAGTTAAGTGTGGCGTCACAACATACACAAGAGGGGTTCAAACACTTATAAAACATAATAAATGTCCAAGTCAACAACTTCAATATAACTGCCAAAAACAATAAATATGTCTATATATCGAAAATTGTACTTTTCTTAAAAAACAAAATGAACCAGGAAGATCCGGTACACTAGAACACAGATTTTGATTGGATAGATTTTTGGGCAAAATTATATAAATATGAACTGGTATCAACACATGTATTAGATTGCAGTAGACTCGTCATTCCAGTAGAACACTCTATTGTTAGGTAAGTCAACAATAAATAATTATTTTAACTTGTAATATTGAAAGTAGAAATAGTTAAAATGAGATTATACATTTGTATTGTCAGAAATATATTATTGTCTAAATTAACTGCAGGTTAAAATTAGAAATCCACTAAAACTAAGGTATACTACCTCATGCAAGGTGTTTCCCTTTGCTGAATTTGGTTAAACATAATTTGGTCCTTAGGGTATTTTAACCCCATGAAAAATTGATTTCTCAAGTTTAGGCCAAGCATTACTGATGAGATATTTTATTCCGACAAGGTCGTATAATTAACACTGGTAAAATGTAATTAACTTAAACATAACTACATGTGTTCCATTAATCCGGTACACATAATTACAATTAAAATTATGAATTTATTTGTAAACTATTAATAAGATACATTAAAAATTACTAACATAAATAGCCAGTTTTAAATTTCAAATGAAAAGATTTTAAAGGTTTCTAGTCCAACTTTTGTATCAGATTCTGCTAATCTTATTATCCACAAACAATTATTGCTACGGTTTGTTAAAAACAGATATATGAAGTGTCTCGTAATTTGCTTTGATCTAACATTTTTATAAATTGTTAAGAGAAGGGAATATTATAGCCTATTGTCCTTATCTACCTTGTATTTTATTGGTACGGTTGTTTTTTTATTGTATTCAATTATGCAAATTAACAAACTTCTATTAACAGAGATGATTTCCAGATGTGTAAGCTTGTTGTGGCTTTTGGCTGTATACGTACAGGGATTTCCAAACGTCTTCTACAACGCGGTAAGTTTAAGTCGATAGAAATAGATTTTTTTCATTTTAGATATTTGATTAAGATATAGATTACTATTTTAAAATTTGATAATTATGCATCTTTAATATAGAATTGGGATTGTGAAATATCATATATTTTATTTTAAATCTCATTTCCGTTGTTGTTATGCCATATATCCAGATACGGCATAAAGAAATCTAAGCAATGGTAAGTTTATTGAAATATTAATCTGATAAATAAAATTTAAAACTTGCTAACAATTCCTAACAGTACGAAAAAGATAATTATTATTCCACTACAATTATTTATGTACACTACATCTTTATTATTTACAATCTAAGTACTTGAGTATAGGCAACCAATATTGACCTGTCCGCTTAATTTTAATTTAAAATATTTGTTATGGACCAATACCCTAAGTATTGGGCACACGGGTGATTTCTTTTGGCTTTATTATATGGAAATCATGCGTAGTTTATGTATTGACTGCGAATTCTAACAATACATCATAGAGTGTCTCATTTTATAATAATATTCCTAATAAAAGGTCAAGGGGATAGTATTCAGTATACAGGGTTCAATATTATTCATCGATATCACTCACTACATAAACCTCTTTTCTACGACTGTCGTTTGATTTTCAATGAAATGTTCATTAATGGCGTATTAAACGTAATAATGTGGAATAATGCTAATTGGTATTTCTAATTTCTGTTCAATCTGGCATTTTCAGAAGGATACTTATATATATATATATATAGGTTTAGGCCGACGCAGAAGTCTGGAAACATAGACTATTAACATCTTCGCCATTTCCGTGTCCATGCCTTGATGAACTGTTAGAACAAACGTCAATGCCCAAAAATATAAAAAAATGAATATTTATCCTTTTTATTCTCATTAAGGAATTTGAACTCCAAATTGAAGAGAAAGGTGCCGAGTTTAAGGAGACTGTCCGTACGGATATCATCAACAATGTTGTGTATTACCACACACCTGCCCATAATGACCTCACTGAGTTGTACAGAATACAGGACTTCAATCAGGTATTTACTATTTTACATTAAATTTTGTACTGCTATATAAAATCAATGCATTTAAAGACAATTTAACTGGAACCGAGGACTCAACTTTAATCAACAAAAATGACAATGAAAGTACCTAATCAAAGTACTAACATACAATCTAAAGAGAAGCATGAAATGTGATACCAATCACTTGAAATTAGATACAGAAAATATCAACTGGGGCAACAATGGATACATATTGAATTATATTAATTCGTCTAGAAAATATTGAACTAAAATTGAATGACCGGCAAATGATCTAGAAGATCTTTTTAAACATACATACAAATCCATGATATGCATCTACTAGAATACATATTAAGTAATATTTTTAGATGTAGCGTGCTTACGACAAATATTTATTAATTTTGCAAGAAACCTTTCATTTTGGATCTAGCTTCTGAAAGGTTTGATGTTCTCTATAATTAATGTAATTGACCATTGAACTTCCCTGGTTGTGCATTAATGTCCATCTTAGCATCTTGTTTTCTTATATACCTCTTTGAGAAGTTTCCTTTACAACTTAGCCCCAAATCTTTAGGATATGGTGTCATTTACCTAAGGTTTTTGTCGTTAGAAACTTATAATATGACTGAAAAAGAAAAATATTACAAAAGCCGCGCTTATATAAGACATCATTTATGAAAACAGTCTACAATGGCGTCTTTAATTTTATTTTGGTGTCTTCTGACTTGCCATGATTAAACGATAAAAGACATTCTTGGCACAAAATGTTACAATAATCTACATTTCTTATGCTTTACTACGATTATGACTTCATTCGTTCTTTCTAATGTTGTCTATAACTTTATCACGTTTTTAACATGTAAAGATTTTTTTCCCAAATCAAGTTTTTATTACATAAGTATATGTTGTATAGATTGTTGTAGTATTTATGACAAGTTTTTTAATTTGTAATTGTATTATTCTTGAAAATAGATTAATATAATGACATTTTACCATTCTTTCCAAATCTATGTATATATAGTTATTAATATGAATGTTATTGTGTATTAAATTAATGAATAACCTATTCTTTAAGTATATTCTACATCTGGAATCAACTAAATGTGGATTCTCAAAAATTCTAAATAATTACTTCTTGCTTCTAATACTTTATCTTATGTAAAAAGTATAAAAACATTTGATTTTTCTACACTATACACCACAATCCCTCATTCTAAATTGAAAGAACGTCTTAAAGAAATTATTCACTTGTCTTTCTTCTACAAAAACGGTAAGCCAAGATACAAATATCTCGTGCTGAACAGGGATTCTGGTTATTTTGTCAAGCACGATACGGATTCCAAACTATAATATATTGAAGATACCATCAACAAAATGTTGGAGTTTTTGATAGATAACATATTTATTGTGTTTGGTAATATAATTTTTCAGCAAACAATCGGTATACCAATGGGTACAAACTGTGCACCATTGCTTGCTGATTTGTTTCTTTATTCTTACGAAGCAGAATTTATGCAGAACCTGGTTAAATCTGGAGAGAAAACTGTCGCCAAATCATTCAACTCAACATACATATATATAGATGACGTTCTGTCTCTTAACAATCCTAACTTTGAAGACTATGTAAATGTCATCTATCCTAGTGATCTTGAAATAAAAGACACGACTTATTCCTTTTGCTTCATATTAAGACTTATACTTGAATTATGACGCACAGGAAAGGTTACATTTGAAATGTTCTCAAACAGAAAGTTTTACTTCTAATTTATTTTCATCGCTTTACATCAGTGTTTTTTTTGGTTAGATTTTGGACATCTCTCGAATATAAACAAACATGTGAAAACCATGCAACTTTATGACAAACGTGATGACATCAATTTTTCTATTGTCGACTTTCCTTTTTTATGCAGCAATATACCTGCTTCTCCTGCTTACGGTGTATTTGTTTCCCAATTAATGCGCTATGGTAGAGCTTGTTCCCACTACGGGAACTTTGTACAACGAAGTAGGCTGCTTGCAAATAAATTGTTGACTCGGGGATATTGCTAGCCTAGGCTTATCAAGGCCCTCAAAACGTTTTATGGCCGTCATCACAGTATTATTGATAAGTTTGATGTCTCTGTGTCCCGGTTTGCCTTGGATATATTTGACGTCTCATAGTTCCATGTTCCTTTCACACAATTTTGATTACACACGTGGCGGGTGTAGCTAGCTAAACAGGAGGTGCTTACCCTTCCGGAGCACCCGGCCTCACTTCCCTGGTGGAAGTTCACGTGTCTAACCTAACTTGTCAGTTCCAAAGTTTTTACTTTGCCTCTGGATTGTGATTGGGACATGGATTAGTATGTTTGTTTTTGATTACACTAGAACTATTTAAGTCCTATAAAAATGCGAAATTTTCATTTGCGCTCAAGCGAATAAGACCTTTTCAATTTTCAACCTATAAGGAAGAAGATATGCAAGAGCAAAGCACACATTTCCATGACAAACATCACTTATGGAACAGTCTGTCCGTTTTGGTATTTAGACAAATAATTTTGTAATTCTTTGTTTTATAAGTTTTACCATAGATCAAATACCTTTGCAGTATTATTAAGAGCATACACAAAGATATATGTATGAAGAGATGTTCACATAAGTAAGAGAAATACTGACCAATATAATTTTGATCTTAAACAAAAATAAAGGGAGGTTTCATCGGTGAAGAAACTAATATTACACATCACGCTTGTAACAATGTAATGTATGTTTATTAGAAATAGTTAATGACCCAATATAGAGTCTTGTGGAACACAAACAGAATAACAATCAAGAAAGTAAATAACAAGATATACCAGATATACCAATATCTTTTGAAAGCAGTTTTAAACATTCAACAACTTAAAATTTATGTAAATGATATTGAATGCGCACAATAGTGAGTAAGTTCACAAACAATTCCAACGAGTTTTAGTTTTAACTAAGCACATGAATTCTTGTCTGTGTTTTGCAGCAATAAACCCTTTAACGTAAGCAATTCTAACTCCCTTTTCGCTGTCATTTGAGATCTAAAAGGATATAAAAACAACAAGTAGAACTTCCGAATCTGCTGTTTTATCATGACATTGTAACTAACTATCTGTAAAAGCTAAAATGTCATAATTGCCCAATTCCCGCTGTATGGTAGGAATGTTTTCTTTAATTCTTTGGATGTTTAGATTGACTATATCTTAATATTTACAATAGTCATCATGATCAAAATTGCCCGACATAAATAGAAAGGAACTTGTACAAGACGAAGGCCTACAGAATCATCAATAAAGGACGGACAGGGGTTCAATTCTATATCGCAAGATAGCATATTGCATGTAAACAATAATTGCAAAAACAAAGGTCATTGTGAAAAAAAATGTTTAAAACGATCAAAAAGAATAATTTTCAGCTGGATGGAATACTTATGACATGTTTTGTTCTCTGTAAGATTTTTAATTTAAACTTTGTCTACATATACTATTAATTAATTATAAATTGATTTTTTTAGAATTTAGAAGTAAGCTGCCTGCCATTGAAGTCACAATGTCTGATGTCAAAGCTTGACAGAAAACAATACCCTGACGCTTCAAAAATGACAGAGAATCTTGTAAAAGGATATGTAAGTATCAGTATTAAATAGTGTTATACAATAGTGTTTTGTTGGTAAAACCGTTTTCCAAGCATATGATTGTGCCTGTTGTGTAAAGGTTTTGTTTTTCTGTGGAGGTAAGAGATTGACATGACACGCGTATAGGTGGGACGTCGGTTCAGCGCAGGACTAATCCCATATCAATGTCGGTTCCCGACTAAAACAGTGTAAATTGATTATTTAAATTTTTACACTGTACAGTTCATTCAACAAAAAAGTCACCTCTCATAAGATAACAGTAGGAACAAAATACAAATACAACAAATTGTATCCAATTTAGAAGTGATTTACTAAGAATATTCTACATTGCCTGGTATCAACATAAGCTAATTTGCAGCTAGTATTTTGTAGAAACTTGAATAACGGTCTTAACACGACGAGATGGTGTGCAATACAAATTTTGACATTCTAATTTCTTAATCTTATATCGGTTATTTTAACAGATGGCCTAACCTCTGTTGACTAATTTGAACTATCTTCGGCTATTTTCCCTTTAAGGGAGTCACACAATTTTTCAATTTTAACCATATCGCAAGAATTCTAGCGCGAGCCAAGGATAGAAATGTCCAATGTTTGAAATGTTTCAAGAAACTGCTTTATCATATGCAGTAGCAATATATTGATAAAATGAATTATTTTTCGGGAAAACCAAAAATGCACAAAAAATACGAAAATCAATTATTCTATATGCTAGGTAGCGTTGACTAGTTAAGGTGTCAGCAATCTGCTTTAGTACACCTACGCTATTATATGACATTATTCCCCAAACATGAATTTGAGCTGAATATTTTATTGTGAAGGAACGGAAATTTTCCTGACTGGACCGGACAACTCCTCATATCAGTCAAATTAAAAATTTATGGAACTTCCTTGAAAAGAGAGAAGCCAAATAAATCATCAATAGAGCTTTTGCAGTCTGTTAAAAAGTACTGGTATTAGATCAAATAATCAGAATGTCTAAATTTGAATCGCACCCGCCCTTCTAATTCAAACAAAAGTGCTTCTGTAAAGTTCTAACTAGTACTAGCTATAAATTATCTTGTGCTTATACCACTAATGCCACTGACTCACTTGTGAATGAAATTCAGTTTGTTGCATTTTTGTTTTTGTTTCTTACTATAATTGTTTTAGGAGTGACGTTCCTTTATGGAAATTATTTATGGAATGTATGTACATGCAAAAAAGCTTAGATGAGGCCCAACCAATATTTTAGAATCAGTTGTCAACAGCCTTGCGCCTTTGGTACTATTTTTTAAATTGACATTTCAATTCAGAGGCTAGGTATAATTCACAAGAACATTTATCATTATTAGATGATAATACTACTAGTACAATTTTTTTTGAATTGTCGACTGATCCTATTACATTTTGATTTTAGAACCAGGTAACAAACATGTTTGATATCTGTGTTGTGGAGATATTATCCTCGGATTGTCCAGGTATCATCTTTGGGTTATGGAAGTATCATCCAGGGGTTTTGAAGATATCATCCTATTGTTGTCGAGGTATAATCTTTGGGATGTGAAGATATCATCCTTGGGTTTTCGAGGTATCAGGGTGTGGATGCATTATCCACAGATGTGAAGGTATCAATCTCGGGTTGTGGAGGTATTATCCTCGGGTTGCGAAGATATTATCATCGGGTTGTGGGGGTATCATTCTCGGGTTATAAAGATATGATCGGGTTGTTGAGGTATCATCCTCGGGCTGTTGAAGTATTATCGTCTGGTGGTGGAGGTACTACCCTTGAATTGTGAAGATGTTATTCTCGTTTGGTGGAAGTATCATCTTCGTGTTTTTGAGGTATTATCCTCGGGTGGTGGAAGTATCACCTTAGGGTGGTAGAGGTATTATCCTCGGGTGGTGGAAGTATCATCTTCGGGTGGTAGGGATATTACTCCTTGTGTGGCGGAGTTATTATCCTCGGGTGGTTTAGGTACAATCCTCAGGTTGTGGAAGTGTCATCCTCGGGTGATAGAGGTATTATCCCCGGGTTGTTGATTTATTATCCTCGGGTGGTGGAGGTATCAGTCTGATTTTCTATTTGTAGTTTTTAATTACAGACATCTTGCTACTTTAAAAAAATCCATAAGTGAAGTGTATACTGTTAAACAGTTACTCGGTAGTCAGATGCACAATCCATTGATAGTTAACAATGTGTTTTCAGATTTGTTCTATGATTATTATCAGTTCTGAATAATATATTTTTTTATTTTTGTGTTTTATCAAGAGGCTCAAAATAGCATGCCATGGTTAATAAGTTGACATCATTTGATTAATTTTGTAAATAAAGTATATCTTTAAAAATCCAATATGTTAATAGACAAGATATCTACTTTCCATATTTCAAACTTGAAGGAAAATTGTAGAAAATTTAATCTACAAGGGCAATTTAAATGATTTTTTATTTATAGCAACGGCGGTTATCTTGGATATCGTACGATGTCGCCTTGTTAAAAATTGATTTACTCCACGCAGGAACCTTCCACACTCAATTTGATTTCAATTGGCGCAATGGTTTCTGCGGAGAAGGTTTTCAAAGAAATGGCTAAAAATTTGACATCATTTGCATAATTTGCTAAATTTGTCAATGAAAAATTTCTCGGAACACGTGATCGTTATATTTTTTATTTGCCAGGAATCTACTTTCTATATATTCTAGAAAATCAGCAGAAAATTGAATCCACAATGACTGTTGCAATGTTTTTTTCTATTTATAGCAACAACGAACATCTTAGATATCGTGCAATTTACCACGTACATGCTTAAATCTACCTTAACTAGGAACCTTCTACACACACCAAATTTGATTTAATTTTGTCTAGTGGTTTCTGAGAAGAAACTTTTCAAAGAATTGGCTAAAAATTTGACCTTATTTGCATAGTTTGCTAAAATTGGGTCAATAAAAAATTTCCAAAAAACCTCGTGATGTATTTTAAGTGGCCAAGTTACTATTTGATATATTTCAAATTTGAAGAAAATTAAATCCATCATGAATCCATATGGACTTTTTCAATGATTTTGCTATTGAAAGTAACGGTGGCCATCTTGGATTTAGTATCAAGCCAAAAATTACAATCTTCAATCTACTCCACTATTACTGGGTTTTTTCAGAAACATAACCAAAACAGAATAAGTGATACCACGCCAAAAGTTGAAGTAAAAAACCGGAAGTATATGACGGGGAGAATGATTGATACATCCTTAATTCTGAGTCGCCCGATACAATCTTTCGTCGCCGATTTCGGATTACCGGTTTATGAAATCGAGCTGGTCCCAGAAAATGCTATCATGTTAGGTAATGTATGCGTCAGTGTGTGTGTGTGTGTGTGTGTGTGTGTGTGTGTCTGTGTGTGTGTGTGTTAATCTTTATGTGCCAGAAAGTCAACAATAACAATTAGCGCCACAAACTAATACAGATTATTACAAACCATACAAGTTTTAATTTTACGGCCGTTTCGGAATGCAATTCATCAGTAGTGCTTTGGCTAAAAATCTTTTACCAATATTTTGGAAATACTTTGCATGAGGGAGTATACCTGAACTAACAGCAAATCTAGACAACAGTATGTTTCTGACTATAATACACATTTATTGCCTACTGAGTTTGTAAGGAAATGCAAATAAGTATATAATCACTAAGTTTAACAAATTTAACGTTTATTCCTGATGAAGAGATTAATTCCGGAATTACCGTATATTTGTTTCAAAATTAAAACTGGTTCAGTGATAATTAAAACTACCGGAATGGTATTTTTTCTGATAGACTAAGCATCCCAAAGATATAATTAATCCAGGATTATTATTTTAAAAGCTATTGTTGTATCTTCTTTAAATATACAAAAACCATTGTATAAATTATCTCGAGCAATGTAATGTATTCTTTTTTAACAAATTGAAACTAGTTATCAAAAATATTTTATTAACGGTTTTCTTATAGAAAACAATAAAGTGAACACTACCGCGAACAAAAGGCAAAAGAGGCAACAAGATGATCCAGTTTTTGAAGCCAATTGTGTTGGAGGTGACACCCCAGTACAAAAGTTTGGATATACAAACACTGGCGCATGTGATTACCTTTACTTGTGCGAGTAAGTATATAATACTCAAGTCTCATAATTTTCGAGTCGACTAACGTCTTGTATTTAGTTATACATTCAACTATCAATCAACTCAGTTTATAGTAATCTCAGTTAAGAAATTTTTTTCATCAGTTATAAAGCCTAATTTAGGTAAGACCATGGCAAGTTGCACATTGTATTTTGTTCTTAAAATGTTCTTTACATCTTTGTCCACGTGATATTAGAAAACATTTGCCTTCTTTGCACACAATCAGCACGATAGGGAATAAATAATTTTGAGAATCATATATAATTAAGTTATCATTGCGCCACGATAAACAATGTTCTATGCAAATTTATCTGGCCATATATACATAAACTCATTTTTACAGGTTAAATTATATTTAAACAATTATATTGTATATTTCAGTGGAAACAGATGTGACCAGACACATATACAAGATGGTATATACTACAGGTGCCTTTGTTGTCCTGAGCACAGGTTTGTCAGTGAGTGCATCTTCTGCAACGTACTTTCATAAAATACATGAAATGACTAAAAAGAACCACAATCAACAATCACAATCACAATCAAGGAAAAAAATAATTATAAAATTATGAGCTCCGCGATTAATGCATACAAAATCCCTTCAAAAGCCAAAAGAATTGTACAAACTTACAAGCAAATTTAATATAAAAAAAACAATTAAAGTTATTTCGACATTCTTCTTTTTTAAGTAGCAGGAATGAGTACAGAGCAAGATTGCAAATAGGATGAAAATAGTAAAAAGAGTGTTCATAAATATGTTACAAATCGGCGGTAGTAACAGGATTATACAATACTGTAATAGATAAAAAGTATCTTTTAAATATTATTGTAGCCAGCTGGTTAGAAATGAAGTTGACTGTTTTACGCCGCATTGAAAGATTGATGTAATTGCGGTAAGATCTTGGAGAGTCGAAAACACCGAAAACTTAATGGAAAACACAGACCTTGCACAATTTAACTGTCAAACTTGCTCACACTAGGATCAGCCTGTATAAAAAACAAACATACTAATCCATGTCCAAATCACAATCCAGAAGCAAAGTAACTATGACGTTGACTATCTCAATATCTTTTCATTTTTTTAAATTAAATAAACGAGGTCCCGTGTCACGGTGGGCTTGGTACGTTAAAGAACCCTGCTGTATAATGCTTTCAGCGCAATGAACAGGCAAAATTCCTGCACCTTCTCCTTTAGCTGGCGACGTCTCGATATAAGTGAAATATTCTTGACTGGGACGTTTAACACCGTTACTCAACTCAACTCTGCTGGTTGAGGCCTCAGAGGCCGAGTTTTTAAAAATGATCTTCTACCTTTTGCCGTGAAGGTTCTAAACGACGCGTACGGGAAGTTTGTCAGTTTACTTGCCGTTGGCTAAGACTTTCTTTAAATGAAATCTGACAAATTTACTGTACACATCCAGCTATTGGGGAAATGTCAAATTTAAAAAGGAATCATTGTGAAACTTGCGTTTGTCACTGTTTGCCAGTAGTGATACCTTGTTCACGTGTGTGTGTGTGTGTGTGTGTGTGTGTGTGTGGTGTGTTTTGTCATGGTCCAAGTTAAATAAACAATAATGCTTAAACACCAAAAATATATTTATTTAACAAATCCTTTATTAAAGTTAAAACAGCGTTAGTATCAATCAATTTAAAAATTATATTTGCTGAAAAATGCAAACATCACTCAAACAAGATAACAACTGTAAACCACAAAAATTGTATACCACAGGTATAATCAAACAACATTGACCTGTCCACTTGACCTGTCATTAGGAATATTTATACAGGATGATACACCCAATGTCTAGGCGTTGTTAAGATTGCTGATTAATATGTAAACAAAGTTCTTTTCTGACGATGTATAGGAAATGAACACTTGTAAACCCTATAAATAATTTTTCCATGATAATTATCTAAATTAAAGGTCAAGTGAACAGGTCAATGTTGTTTGCCTATAAATAATATATAGGTAATCAAAAACAAACATACTAATCCATTTCCGAATCACAATCAAGAAGCAAAGTAAAAACTTTGGAACTGACAAGTTAGGTTAGACACGTGAACTTCCACCAGGGAAGTGAGGCCGGATTCTCCGGAAGGATAAGCACCTCCTGTTTAGCTAGCTACACCCGTCACGTGTGTAATCAAAATTGTGTGAAAGGAACATGGAACTATGAGACGTCAAATATATCCAAGGCATTCCTGGACACAGAGACATCAATTTATCAACAATACTGTGATGACGGCAATAAAACTTTTTGAGGGCCTTGATAAGCCTAGGCTTGCAATATCCCTGGGTCAACAATTTATTTGCAAGCAGCCTACTTCGTTGTACAAAGTCCCCGTAGTGGGAACAAGCTCTACACTAGCGTATTAATTGGGAAACAAATACACCATAAGCAGGAGAAGCAGGTATATTGCTGCATAAAAAAGAAAAGTTGACAATGGAAAATTGAAGTCATCACGTTTGTCATAAAGTTTCAAATGTAGCCTTTCTTGTGCGTCATAATTCAGGTATAAGTTATATTGTCAACACTAAAACTATGATATACGTCTCACTTTTACTTATTATAAGCACTAATAAATAAATCTGCAGTCTTGATAAGAAGTAATTGTATAACAATCTCTACACCAAGTCCAACACACAAACATAACAAACAGCAGCACACAACCTCAACATGTCACACAGTACACAACCTCAACATGTCACACAGCACACAACCTCAACATGTCACACAGTACACAACCAAAACATGTCACACAGTACACAACCTCAACATGTCGCACAGTACACAACCTCAACATGTCACACAGCACACAACCTCAACATGTCACTCAGTACACAACCTCAACATGTCACACAGTACACAACCAAAACATGCCACATAGTACACAACCTCAACATGTCGCACAGCACACAACCAAAACATGTAATACAGTACACAACCTCAACATGTCGCACAGCACACAACCTCAACATGTCACACAGTACACAACCTCAACATGTCACACAGTACACAACCTCAACATGTCACACAGTACACAACCTCAACATGTCGCACAGCACACAACCAAAACATGTCACACAGCACACAACCTCAACATGTCACACAGTACACAACCTCAACATGTCACACAGCACACAACCCTAACATGTCACACAGCACACAACTTCAACATGTGACACAGCAAATAACCAAAACATGTGACACAGCACATAACCAAAACATGTCACACAGCACACAACCTCAACATGTCACACAGCACATATCCAAAACATGTGACACAGCACATAACCAAAACATGTCACACAGCACACAACCTCAACATGTCACACAGCACACAACCTCAACATGTCACACAGCACATAACCAAAACATGTCACACAGCACATAACCAAAACATGTCACACAGCACACAACTTCAACATGTGACACAGCACATAACCAAAACATGTGACACAACACATAACCAAAACATGTCACACAGCACACAACCTTTAAATGTCACACAGTGCAAAACCTCAACATGTCACACAGCACACAACCTCAACATGTCACACAGCACACAACTACAAGATGTCAAACAGCACACAACCTCAACATGTCACTTGGAGAAAAACCTTAACATGTCACACAGCACACAACCTCAACATGTAACACAGCACACAACCTCAACATGTCACATGGCGCAAAACCTCAACATGTCACATAGCGCAAAACCTCAACATGTTACACAGCACACAACCTCAACATGTCACTCCGCGCAAAACCTCAATATATAACATTGCATACAAGTTTAACCAGTCAGGCTGTTCTCAACTTAAACAAGTGATGCAGCACACAACCTCAACAAGTCATGTGCCACACAGCCTCAACAAGTTACAGATCTTATTACTTCAGCATGTATTATGGCACACATGTCATTCACACTTAATCTAAACATCACAGGCATAAAAGTCCTCATTCATAATAAACAGGTTTAGCATCACCTCCACAACATTTATAATGAAAGCAAGTAATGTATAGCATTCCTTCAGTCCTGCATGCGCAGCATATATATATCATGTACATACAACAAAAACATCACATTGCAATATGTATTATCATCCATATAAAACCAAAACTTATAAAATACGAGTAAAGCATCACAACAGTCATAATGTAAAGTAGTCACTTGTATTCTCTCCCCCCTCACAAACACATCATTTAGCTCTCAAACCAATCTAAGTCATGCAAGTCCGTAAACACACACAAACAAGCAAGAGTTGAGTTGAGTAATAGTGTTTAACGTCCCTGTCAAGAATAATTCACTTATATCGAGACATCGCCAGCTGTAGGCGAAAGTGCAAAAATTTTGCCTGTGCATTGTGCTGATGGCATTATACAGCAGGGTTCTTTAGCGTGCCACGCCCACCATGACACAGGACCTCGGTTATTTTAAGTTCCCATCCGAAAAACCCGTGACTTTCATTTCGTATTGCCAAGTGCTTGGCAAAAGAACGGTCACTACCAACTTTAAGTCTTGGGTCAGACCCACAACCTCCCATTTACGGAGCGAGCACTCTACCAAATGAGCTACCGCACAAAAGCAAGCAGCACAACTAGACCATTTAGCTGTTCAGCCAATCTAGGTCATATAACTCTGTCAAAACACACACACACACACACACACAACCACCACCACCCTAGATCATTACGCTCTCAGGCAAATGCAACACACACACAACAATTAGCTATCAAGCCAATGAAAGTGATGTATCACACTTGTATAATTAAACAGATTATATTTCAACTAAATTGCAGTATTTTAAATACCAGCAGAAAACGTAATTCTGAATTCTGTCACTCTGAACCCCTCGTTAATATACTGTACAAGATGAAACATTAACAGTAGGAAACTTTTACAGTTTTGACCTTCTAAACTATTTCCTAGTAAGAAATTTTCATGGTTCTGACTGTAGAGAAAGTCAATCAAATGAAATAAGGAAGTTTAGTTGAGAAGATATATTCGCGATAAAAAGAGTGACCTTGAAAATCTCAAATATTTTTTCCTCACGAGTGTTTCTTCTTCTACAGTAACCCATTAAAGGCTTTCTGTTAAATCTTGTATAAAAACAGTCAATTAGACTATTCATATTTATTACCGTATAACTAGGAAGGCTTTCTGTTAAATCTTGTATAAATACAGTCAATTAGACTATTTATATTTATAACAGTATAACTAAGAAGGCTTTCTGTTAAATCTTGTATAAATACAGTCAATTAGACTATTCATATTTATTACAGTATAACTAAGAAGGCTTTCTGTTAAATCTTGTATAAATACAGTCAATAAGACTAATCATATTTATTACAGTATAACTAGGAAGGCTTTCTGTTAAATCTTGTATAAATACCGTCAATTACACTAATCATATTTATTACAGTTTAACTAGAAAGGCTTTCTGTTAAATCTTGTATAAATACAGTCAATTAGACTATTAATATTTAATACAGTATAACTAAGAAGGCTTTCTGTTAAACCTTGTATAAATACAGTCGATTAGACTATTCATATTTATTACAGTATAACTAATAAGGCTGTCTGTTAAATCTTCTATAAATACAGTTAATTACACTAATCATATTTAAAAGGGTATAACTAGGAAGGCTTTCTGTTAAATCTTGTATAAATACAGTCAATTAAACTAATCATATTTATAAGGGTATAACTAGGAAGGTTTTCTGTTAAATCTTTGATAAATACAGTCAATTAGACTATTCATATTTATAAGGGTATAACTAGGAAGGCTTTCTGTTAAATCTTGTATAAATACATCAATTATACTTATGATATTTATAAGGGTATAACTAGGAAGGCTTTCTGTTAAATCTTGTATAAAAACAGTTAATTAGACTAATCATATTTATAAGGGTATAACTAGGAAGGTTTTCTGGTAAATCTTGTATAAATACAGTCAATTACACTTATCATATTTATTACAGTATAACTAGGAAGGCTTTCTGTTAAATCTTGTATAAATACAGTCAATTACACTAATCATATTTATTACAGTATAACTAGGAAGGCTTTGTGTTAAATCTTGTATAAATACAGTCAATTTGATTATTCATATTTATTACAGTATAACTAGGAAGGTTTTCAGTTAAATCTTGTATAAATACAGTCAATTACACTAATCATATTTATTACAGTATAACTAAGAAGGCTTTGTGTTAAATCTTGTATAAATACAGTCAATTACACTAATCACATTTATTACAGTATAACTAGGAAGGCTTTCTGTTAAATTGTGTATAAATACAGTCAATTACACTAATCATATTTATAAGGGTATAACTAGGAAGGCTTTCTGTTAAATCTTGTATAAATACAGTCAATTACACTTATCATATTTATTACAGTAAAACTAGGAAGGTTTTCTGTTAAATCTTGTATAAATACAGTCAATTACACTAATCACATTTATTACAGTATAACTAGGAAGGCTTTCTGTTAAATTGTGTATAAATACAGTCAATTACACTAATCATATTTATAAGGGTATAACTAGGAAGGCTTTCTGTTAAATCTTGTATAAATACAGTCAATTACACTTATCATATTTATTACAGTAAAACTAGGAAGGTTTTCTGTTAAATCTTGTATAAATACAGTCAATTACACTATTCATATTTATTACAGTATAACTAGGAAGGCTTTCTGTTAAATCTTGTATAAATACAGTCAATTACACTAATCATATTTATAAGGGTATAACTAGGAAGGTTTTCTGTTAAATCTTGTATAAATACAGTCAATTACACTAATCATATTTATAAGGGTATAACTAGGAAGGCTTTCTGTTAAATCTTGTATAAATATAGTCAATTACACTTATCATATTTATTACAGTATAACTAGGAAGGCTTTCTGTTAAATCTTGTATAAATACAGTCAATTACTCTAATCATATTTATTACAGTAAAACTCGGAAGGCTTTCTGTTAAATCTTGTATAAATACAGTCAATTACACTAATCATATAAGGGTATAACTAAGAAGGTTTTCTGTTAAATCTTGTATAAATACAGTCAATTACACTAATCATATTTATAAGAGTATAACTAGGAAGGTTTTCTGTTAAATCTTGTATAAATACAGTCAATTACACTAATCATATTTATAAGAGTATAACTAGGAAGGTTTTCTGTTAAATCTTGTATAAATACAGTCAATTACACTAATCATATTTATAAGGGTATAACTAGGAAGGCTTTCTGTTAAATCTTGTATAAATACAGTCAATTACACTAATCATATTATTACAGTATAACTAGGAAGGCTTTCTGTTAAATCTTGTATAAATACAGTCAATTACACTAATCATATTTATAAGGGTATAACTAAGAAGGCTTTCTGTTAAATCTTGTATAAATACAGTCAATTAAACTAATCATATTTATTACAGTATAACTAGGAAGGCTTTCTGTTAAATCTTGTATAAATACAGTCAATTAAACTAATCATATTTATTACAGTATAACTAGGAAAGCTTTCTGTTAAATCTTTTATAAATACTGTCAATTACACTATTCATATTTATTACAAAATAACTAGGAAAGCTTTCTGTTAAATCTTGTATAAATACAGTCAATTACACTAATCATATTTATAAGGGTATAACTAGGAAGGCTTTCTGTTAAATCTTGTATAAATACAGTCAATTACACTAATCATATTTATAAGGGTATAACTAGGAAGACTTTCTATTAAATCTTGTATAAATACAGTCAATTACACTAATCATATTTATTACAGTATAACTAGGAAGGTTTTCTGTTAAATCTTGTATAAATACAGTCAATTAAACTAATCATATTTATTACAGTATAACTAGGAAGGTTTTCTGTTAAGTCTTGTATAAATACAGTCAATTACACTATTCATATTTATTACAGTATAACTAGGAAGGCTTTCTGTTAAATCTTGTATAAATACAGTCAATTAAACTAATCATATTTATTACAGTATAACTAGGAAGGTTTTCTGTTAAGTCTTGTATAAATACAGTCAATTACACTATTCATATTTATTACAGTATAACTAGGAAGGCTTTCTGTTAAATCTTGTATAAATAAAGTCAATAACACTAATCATATTTTTACAGTATAACTAAGAAGGTTTTCTGTTAAATCTTGTATAAATACAGTCAATTACACTAATCATATTTATTACAGTATAACTAGGAAGGCTTTCTGTTAAATCTTGTATAAATACAGTCAATTAAACTAATCATATTTATTACAGTATAACTAGGAAGGTTTTCTGTTAAATCTTGTATAAATACAGTCAATTACACTAATCATATTTATTACAGTATAACTAGGAAGGCTTTCTGTTAAATCTTGTATAAATAAAGTCAATAACACTAATCATATTTTTACAGTATAACTAAGAAGGTTTTCTGTTAAATCTTGTATAAATACAGTCAATTACACTAATCATATTTATTACAGTATAACTAGGAAGGCTTTCTGTTAAATCTTGTATAAATACAGTCAATTAAACTAATCATATTTATTACAGTATAACTAGGAAGGTTTTCTGTTAAATCTTGTATAAATACAGTCAATTACACTATTCATATTTATAAGGGTATAACTAGGAAGGCTTTCTGTTAAATCTTGTATAAATACAGTCAATTACACTAATCATATTTATTACAGTATAACTAGGAAGGTTTTCTGTTAAATCTTGTATAAATACAGTCAATTACACTAATCATATTTATTACAGTATAACTAGGAAGGCTTTCTGTTAAATCTTGTATAAATAAAGTCAATAACACTAATCATATTTTTACAGTATAACTAAGAAGGTTTTCTGTTAAATCTTGTATAAAATACAGTCAATTACACTAATCATATTTATTACAGTATAACTAGGAAGGCTTTCTGTTAAATCTTGTATAAATACAGTCAATTAAACTAATCATATTTATTACAGTATAACTAGGAAGGTTTTCTGTTAAATCTTGTATAAATACAGTCAATTACACTATTCATATTTATAAGGGTATAACTAGGAAGGCTTTCTGTTAAATCTTGTATAAATACAGTCAATTACACTAATCATATTTATTACAGTATAACTAGGAAGGCTTTCTGTTAAATCTTGTATAAATAAAGTCAATAACACTAATCATATTTTTACAGTATAACTAAGAAGGTTTTCTGTTAAATCTTGTATAAATACAGTCAATTACACTAATCATATTTATTACAGTATAACTAGGAAGGCTTTCTGTTAAATCTTGTATAAATACAGTCAATTAAACTAATCATATTTATTACAGTATAACTAGGAAGGTTTTCTGTTAAATCTTGTATAAATACAGTCAATTACACTAATCATATTTATTACAGTATAACTAGGAAGGTTTTCTGTTAAATCTTGTATAAATACAGTCAATTACACTAATCATATTTATTACAGTATAACTAGGAAGGTTTTCTGTTAAATCTTGTATAAATACAGTCAATTACACTAATCATATTTATAAGGGTATAACTAAGAAGGCTTTCTGTTAAATCTTGTATAAATACAGTTAATTACACTAATCATATTTATTACAGTATAACTAGGAAGGCTTTCTGTTAAATCTTGTATAAATACAGTCAATTACACTAATCATATTTATTACAGTATAACTAAGAAGGCTTTCTGTTAAATCTTGTATAAATACAGTCAATTACACCAATCATATTTATTACAGTAAAACTAGGAAGGTTTTCTGTTAAATCTTGTATAAATACAGTCAATTACACCAATCATATTTATTACTGTATAACTAGGAAGGCTTTCTGTTAAATCTTGTATAAATACAGTCAATTACACTAATCATATTTATTACAGTATAACTAAGAAGGCTTTCTGTTAAATCTTGTATAAATACAGTCAATTACACCAATCATATTTATTACAGTAAAACTAGGAAGGTTTTCTGTTAAATCTTGTATAAATACAGTCAATTACACTATTCATATTTATTACAGTATAACTAGGAAGGCTTTCTGTTAAATCTTGTATAAATACAGTCAATTACACTAATCATATTTATAAGGGTATAACTAGGAAGGTTTTCTGTTAAATCTTGTATAAATACAGTCAATTACACTAATCATATTTATAAGGGTATAACTAGGAAGGCTTTCTGTTAAATCTTGTATAAATATAGTCAATTACACTTATCATATTTATTACAGTATAACTAGGAAGGCTTTCTGTTAAATCTTGTATAAATACAGTCAATTACTCTAATCATATTTATTACAGTAAAACTCGGAAGGCTTTCTGTTAAATCTTGTATAAATACAGTCAATTACACTAATCATATTAATAAGGGTATAACTAAGAAGGTTTTCTGTTAAATCTTGTATAAATACAGTCAATTACACTAATCATATTTATAAGAGTATAACTAGGAAGGTTTTCTGTTAAATCTTGTATAAATACAGTCAATTACACTAATCATATTTATAAGAGTATAACTAGGAAGGTTTTCTGTTAAATCTTGTATAAATACAGTCAATTACACTAATCATATTTATAAGGGTATAACTAGGAAGGCTTTCTGTTAAATCTTGTATAAATACAGTCAATTACACTAATCATATTTATTACAGTATAACTAGGAAGGCTTTCTGTTAAATCTTGTATAAATACAGTCAATTACACTAATCATATTTATAAGGGTATAACTAAGAAGGCTTTCTGTTAAATCTTGTATAAATACAGTCAATTAAACTAATCATATTTATTACAGTATAACTAGGAAGGCTTTCTGTTAAATCTTGTATAAATACAGTCAATTAAACTAATCATATTTATTACAGTATAACTAGGAAAGCTTTCTGTTAAATCTTTTATAAATACTGTCAATTACACTATTCATATTTATTACAAAATAACTAGGAAAGCTTTCTGTTAAATCTTTATAAATACAGTCAATTACACTAATCATATTTATAAGGGTATAACTAGGAAGGCTTTCTGTTAAATCTTGTATAAATACAGTCAATTACACTAATCATATTTATAAGGGTATAACTAGGAAGACTTTCTATTAAATCTTGTATAAATACAGTCAATTACACTAATCATATTTATTACAGTATAACTAGGAAGGTTTTCTGTTAAATCTTGTATAAATACAGTCAATTAAACTAATCATATTTATTACAGTATAACTAGGAAGGTTTTCTGTTAAGTCTTGTATAAATACAGTCAATTACACTATTCATATTTATTACAGTATAACTAGGAAGGCTTTCTGTTAAATCTTGTATAAATACAGTCAATTAAACTAATCATATTTATTACAGTATAACTAGGAAGGTTTTCTGTTAAGTCTTGTATAAATACAGTCAATTACACTATTCATATTTATTACAGTATAACTAGGAAGGCTTTCTGTTAAATCTTGTATAAATAAAGTCAATAACACTAATCATATTTTTACAGTATAACTAAGAAGGTTTTCTGTTAAATCTTGTATAAATACAGTCAATTACACTAATCATATTTATTACAGTATAACTAGGAAGGCTTTCTGTTAAATCTTGTATAAATACAGTCAATTAAACTAATCATATTTATTACAGTATAACTAGGAAGGTTTTCTGTTAAATCTTGTATAAATACAGTCAATTACACTAATCATATTTATTACAGTATAACTAGGAAGGCTTTCTGTTAAATCTTGTATAAATAAAGTCAATAACACTAATCATATTTTTACAGTATAACTAAGAAGGTTTTCTGTTAAATCTTGTATAAATACAGTCAATTACACTAATCATATTTATTACAGTATAACTAGGAAGGCTTTCTGTTAAATCTTGTATAAATACAGTCAATTAAACTAATCATATTTATTACAGTATAACTAGGAAGGTTTCTGTTAAATCTTGTATAAATACAGTCAATTACACTATTCATATTTATAAGGGTATAACTAGGAAGGCTTTCTGTTAAATCTTGTATAAATACAGTCAATTACACTAATCATATTTATTACAGTATAACTAGGAAGGTTTTCTGTTAAATCTTGTATAAATACAGTCAATTACACTAATCATATTTATTACAGTATAACTAGGAAGGCTTTCTGTTAAATCTTGTATAAATAAAGTCAATAACACTAATCATATTTTTACAGTATAACTAAGAAGGTTTTCTGTTAAATCTTGTATAAATACAGTCAATTACACTAATCATATTTATTACAGTATAACTAGGAAGGCTTTCTGTTAAATCTTGTATAAATACAGTCAATTAAACTAATCATATTTATTACAGTATAACTAGGAAGGTTTTCTGTTAAATCTTGTATAAATACAGTCAATTACACTATTCATATTTATAAGGGTATAACTAGGAAGGCTTTCTGTTAAATCTTGTATAAATACAGTCAATTACACTAATCATATTTATTACAGTATAACTAGGAAGGCTTTCTGTTAAATCTTGTATAAATAAAGTCAATAACACTAATCATATTTTTACAGTATAACTAAGAAGGTTTTCTGTTAAATCTTGTATAAATACAGTCAATTACACTAATCATATTTATTACAGTATAACTAGGAAGGCTTTCTGTTAAATCTTGTATAAATACAGTCAATTAAACTAATCATATTTATTACAGTATAACTAGGAAGGTTTTCTGTTAAATCTTGTATAAATACAGTCAATTACACTAATCATATTTATTACAGTATAACTAGGAAGGTTTTCTGTTAAATCTTGTATAAATACAGTCAATTACACTAATCATATTTATTACAGTATAACTAGGAAGGTTTTCTGTTAAATCTTGTATAAATACAGTCAATTACACTAATCATATTTATAAGGGTATAACTAAGAAGGCTTTCTGTTAAATCTTGTATAAATACAGTCAATTACACCAATCATATTTATTACAATATAACTAGGAAGGTTTTCAGTTAAATCTTGTATAAATACAGTCAATTACACTAATCATATTTATAAGGGTATAACTAGGAAGGTTTTCTGTTAAATCTTGTATAAATACAGTCAATTACACTAATCATATTTATTACAGTATAACTAGGAAGGCTTTCTGTTAAATCTTGTATAAATACAGTCAATTACACTTACCATATTTATAAGGGTATAACTAGAAAGGTTTTCTGTTAAATGTTGTATAAATACAGCCAATTACACTATCCATATTTATTACAATATAACTAAGAAGGCTTTCTGTTAAATCTTGTATCAATACAGTCAATTAGACTATTCATATTTATTATAGTATAACTAGGAAGGCTTTCTGTTAAATCTTGTATAAATACAGTCAATTACACTAATCATATTTATTACAGTATAACTAGGAAGGTTTTCTATTACATCTTGTATAAATACAGTCAATTAAACTAATCATATTTATTACAGTATAACTAGGAAGGCTTTCTGTTAAATCTTGTATAAATACAGCCAATTACACTAATCATATTTATTACAGTATAACTAAGAAGACTTTTCTGTTCAATCTTGTATAAATACAGTCAATTACACTATTCATATTTATAAGGGTATAACTAGGAAGGCTTTCTGTTAAATCTTGTATAAATACAGCCAATTACACTAATCATATTTATAAGGGTATAACTAGGAAGGTTTTCTGTTAAATCTTGTATAAATACAGTCAATTACACTTATCATATTTATAAGGGTATAACTAGGAAGGTTTTCTGTTCAATCTTGTATAAATACAGTCAATTACACTATTCATATTTATAAGGGTATAACTAGGAAGGCTTTCTGTTAAATGTTGTATAAATACAGCCAATTACACTATCCATATTTATTACAATATAACTAAGAAGGCTTTCTGTTAAATCTTGTATCAATACAGTCAATTAGACTATTCATATTTATTATAGTATAACTAGGAAGGCTTTCTGTTAAATCTTGTATAAATACAGTCAATTACACTAATCATATTTATTACAGTATAACTAGGAAGGTTTTCTATTACATCTTGTATAAATACAGTCAATTAAACTAATCATATTTATTACAGTATAACTAGGAAGGCTTTCTGTTAAATCTTGTATAAATACAGCCAATTACACTAATCATATTTATTACAGTATAACTAAGAAGACTTTTCTGTTCAATCTTGTATAAATACAGTCAATTACTCTAATCATATTTATAAGGGTATAACTAGGAAGGCTTTCTGTTAAATCTTGTATAAATACAGCCAATTACACTAATCATATTTATAAGGGTATAACTAGGAAGGTTTTCTGTTAAATCTTGTATAAATACAGTCAATTACACTTATCATATTTATAAGGGTATAACTAGGAAGGTTTTCTGTTAAATCTTGTATAAATACAGTCAATTACACTATTCATATTTATAAGGGTATAACTAGGAAGGCTTTCTGTTAAATCTTGTATAAATACAGCCAATTACACTAATCATATTTATTACAGTATAACTAAGAAGACTTTTCTGTTCAATCTTGTATAAATACAGTTAATTACACTTATCATATTGTATTACAGTATAACTAGGAAGGCTTTCTGTTAAATCTTGTATAAATACAGTCAATTACACTAATCATATTTATTACAGTATAACTAAGAAGGCTTTCTGTTAAATCTTGTATAAATACAGTCAATTAGACTATTCATATTTATTACAGTAAAACTAGGAAGGCTTTTCTCTTAAATATTGTATAAATACAGTCAATTACACAAATCATATTTATAAGGGTATAACTAGGAAGGTTTTCTGTTAAATCTTGTATAAATACAGTCAATTACACAAATCATATTTATAAGGGTATAACTTGGAAGGCTTTTTGTTAAATCTTGTAAAAATACAGTCAATTTGACTATTCATATTTATTACAGTATAACAAGGAATTTAAGTGTATTAATACTTTCTGGTAGCATGTCAATTCATCTATTACGTTTGCACTTCAGCGAAAGATATTTCTGTTTAATGTTGTCTTTTATTTCCACTTTAGTGCCAGATATTTCTTTTTAAATATTGTTTCTGATATGGTGTAAATTCATCATATGTTGTTAAAACTTTGTTTTCTTGATTAAGAGTGCGTAATAAACTATGGTTATTTATTGATGTAAGTTTAATGTTGATTAGCTGTCCCTCAGGTAGTGCCTTAGATCTGTTATCTCTCACGTAGATCACGTAAACATTACCTGAAATAAACAAACAAACAATGATAATGTAAACATTACCTGAAATTAACAAACAAACAATGATAATGTAAACATTACCTGAAATAAACAAACAAACATTGATAACCAAAATACTTGACCGTAAACATTATCTATCAATAAATAATGAAATTATAGTGGTAACTTTTGAGAAATGTGAACACAGAACATAGGCTCTCATAATATTGAAAAACATCCAACTTCTGAAAACTAAGAACATCTTCTTGTCAAACATAGGGCAACTTCTCAAACAGGAAAAGCTTCTTGTCAAACAGGAAAAGCTTCTTGTCAAACAAGTAAAATTTCTTGTCAAACAGGGAAAGTTTCTTGTCAAAAAGAAAAGTTTTTTGTCAAACAGGAACAGCTTCTTGTCAAATAGGAAAAGCTTCTTGTCAAACAAGAAAAACTTCTTGTCAAACAGGAAAAGCTTCTTATCAAATAGGAAAAGCTTCTTGTCAAACAGGAAAAGCTTCTTGTCAAACGAGGAAAGCTTCTTGTCAAACAAGAAAAGCTTTTTGTCAAACAGTTAAAGCTTCTTGTCAAACAGGAAAAGCTTCTTGTCAAACAGGAAAAGCGTCTTGTCAAACAGTTAAAGCTTCTTGTCAAACAGGAAAAGCTTCTTGTCAAACAGGAAAAGCTTCTTGTCAAACAGTAACAGCTTCTTGTCAAACAAGAAAAATTTCTTGTCAAATAGGAAAAGCTTGTCAAACAGGGAAACCTTCTTGTCAAACAGGGAAAGCTTCTTGTCAAAAGGAAAAGCTTCTTGTCAAACAGGAAAAGCTTCTTGTCAAATAGGAAAAGCTTCTTGTCAAACAGGAAAAGCTTTATGTCAAACAGGGAAAGCTTCTTGTCAAAAAGGAAAAGCTTATTGTCAAACAGGAAAAGCTTCATGTCCAAAAGAAAACCTTCTTGTCAAACAGGAAAAGTTTCTTGTCGAACAAGCTTTTCCTTTTAGCTTTACATACCAGACCAAGTCAGATTGTAAGCAACGGTAATAAAGCGGAACTCTTTTGGGTTAAAGTTACATTTGTGTCAATATACATTAGAAAACAAACAAGATGTTCTGACAACACTTACCACCAAACCCAATCCCCTCCCCATAAATAGAGACCATCAGTGAATCCCATACAAGGTGAATAAGTTGTATGGGTTACTGGTTGTTAAATTAGTGGGTGGTTGGGCCATCTAAATGTGAAATGTTCTAGCATGACACATAGCAGACAATTGACAACGATAGATGGCAATGCCTCATCTGAGCCTTTGGCTCAGGTGAGTTAAAAAAATCTTTACAAACCTCCTAATTTAAGAGCACCTTGAACTGTTGTTAATTTTAAATCTCCAAAATCTCCATTTCGGTCTTCTAGAATTACATTTCTTTCATTAAAATCCACAAAAACTAGGAATGTCTTTACGCGTGGAAGTGTTGGAATACTTTCATGTTTTTCTATGACTGCCATTTTTATTGGTATGTCTGATATAGCTGAGGATGCTAGTCGTTGATGTAGAGGTTGAGTTGAATTGCAAAAACTTATAATACAAACTTCATTGCTAAGGGGTTGTCGCTGTATTTCGTCTAACACTGACTTACTGGATACAAAATTCTGTTTAATGAAAATAAGATTACTCAAAATATTTTTATATATAAGTTTTTAAACTACTATTCCACAAAGATACCTTATCCTGTATTTCCATTAAGAAATGTCACCCCCCCCTTATACAATGAAGGTAAGAACAAAAATACAAATACAAATAAATGCATTTCATTTAAAAGTGATTTACTTACAATCAGTGGCATTGCTTGGTTCATTTAAAAATGATTTACTTACAATCAGTGGCATTGCTTGGTTCATTTAAAAATGATTTACTTACAATCAGTGGCATTGCTTGGTTCATTTAAAAATGATTTACTTACAATCAGTGGCATTGCTTGGTTCATTTAAAAGTGATTTACTTACAATCAGTGGCATTGCTTGGTTCATTTAAAAATGATTTACTTACAATCAGTGGCATTGCTTGGTTCATTTAAAAATGATTTACTTACAATCAGTGGCATTGCTTGGTTCATTTAAAAATGATTTACTTACAATCAGTGGCATTGCTTGGTTCATTTAAAAATGATTTACTTACAATCAGTGGCATTGCTTGGTTCATTTAAAAATGATTTACTTACAATCAGTGGCATTGCTTGGTTCATTTAAAAGTGATTTACTTACAATCAGTGGCATTGCTTGGTTCATTTAAAAATGATTTACTTACAATCAGTGGCATTGCTTGGTTCATTTAAAAATGATTTACTTACAATCAGTGGCATTGCTTGGTTCATTTAAAAATGATTTACTTACAATCAGTGGCATTGCTTGGTTCATTTAAAAGTGATTTACTTACAATCAGTGGCATTGCTTGGTTCATTTAGAAGTGATTTACTTACAATCAGTGGCATTGCTTGGTTCATTTAAAAGTGATTTACTTACAATCAGTGGCATTGCTTGGTTCATTTAAAAATGATTTACTTACAATCAGTGGCATTGCTTGGTTCATTTAAAAATGATTTACTTACAATCAGTGGCATTGCTTGGTTCATTTAAAAATGATTTACTTACAATCAGTGGCATTGCTTGGTTCATTTAAAAATGATTTACTTACAATCAGTGGCATTGCTTGGTTCATTTAAAAATGATTTACTTACAATCAGTGGCATTGCTTGGTTCATTTAAAAATGATTTACTTACAATCAGTGGCATTGCTTGGTTCATTTAAAAATGATTTACTTACAATCAGTGGCATTGCTTGGTTCATTTAAAAGTGATTTACTTACAATCAGTGGCATTGCTTGGTTCATTTAAAAATGATTTACTTACAATCAGTGGCATTGCTTGGTTCATTTAAAAGTGATTTACTTACAATCAGTGGCATTGCTTGGTTCATTTAGAAGTGATTTACTTACAATCAGTGGCATTGCTTGGTTCATTTAAAAGTGATTTACTTACAATCAGTGGCATTGCTTGGTTCATTTAAAAGTGATTTACTCACAATCAGTGGCATTGCTTGGTTCATTTAGAAGTGATTTACTTACAATTAGTGGCATTGCTTGTTATCTACCTCATCATGTAACAGCTGTTATTCAAGCAAAATACAAAATACTATCTGTAAATTAATTATTGTTGATAATGATAATGCCACAGGTTCTAAGTAAATCACTTCTAAGTGAATGTATTTTGTTGTATATGTATTTTTGCTCTTATTATTATTATTCAATTAGGAGTGATGTTCTTTATGGAAAAAAGGGTGACGTTTCATCATGGAAGGGGCTGTATCCCAACTCCTTGTTGGTTTCTTTGAATCAATTGAACATATTACTGTGAGCATAAAGCAACTGATAATAAAGCCAACTTCTAACAAGTAAAATACTGGATCGCGAAAAAAAAAAATATACACAGTTAATAACAGATTTGATGATAAATGAATCAAAGTACTATAAGTACTGAAAGCCTGGTAATATCAATCATTATCAGTTATATAACAGATCGATAATGAAGCAATTTTGAAGTTATTTCAGGAAAATATCAAAACTGAAAACCAAACATTGACATCTTTATATAATCATAGTAAAGGTATAGTGAAAACTTAATCCTGATAAACACAACCATGACAACATTCCAACTGACTGTTTACAAATTAAAAACACAAAGTAGTTTTGGAATAGAGGCTTCTGATTTCTTAAAACTGAAAAATAATGTTTTATAGATTTATTTAACACATTTAGTTTTTTAATTTTATAATTCCGGTATGTTTTAAGAAGAAAAGTTAGCATGGATTCTACGCTGAGTAACCCAAAGATTCCTAAATTTGAAAAACTTGTTCCTTATATAAATAATTGTAAATTGTGGACATGGTTTGATGTTAAAACCTAACAACCTATTATAATTTCAAGGAAGAGTATTTAGCTGGCGATATCTTGAGATAAATTCCCCTAACAAGTACTAGGTATTATGGGTTATTTTGTCAATTAGACAAAGAGAATGCAACATTTTTTGAGATAAATAAGGAATAACATTGAACGGGACCAACACTCAATGCTGACAAGATGTAGACCCCATTGAGTGAATCAATAAAACAAATTTAATAAAATCTCTACAGTACCCTCAACACTGGTCCAGGGGCTGCCTCAACAAAATGTACATTTTGTCTCTTACACACCATTACAAACAGTATTAGGAAAAGTACTCCAACGACAAGGAAAATTAGTATGGCATAATCTGAAAAAGAAAATAACAAAATGTATTAGGACAAGTACCCTAACAACAAAGACAATTAGTATGGCATAATATGAAAATATAAATAACAAAAAGTATTAGGACAAGTACCCAAACAACAAAGACAATTAGTATGGCATAATCTAAAAAAAGAAAGATAACAAAAAGTATTAGGACAAGTACTCCAACCACAAAGACAATTAGTATGGCATAATCTGAACAAGAAAATAACAAAAAGCATTAGGACAAGTACTCTAACATCAAAGACAATTAGTATGGCATAATCTGAAAATATAAATAACAAAATGTATTAGGACAAGTACCCCAACAACAAAAACAATTAGTATGGCATAATCTGAAAATATAAATAACAAAATGTATTAGGACAATTACTCCAACAACAAAGACAATTAGTATTGCATAATCTGAAAATATAAATAACAAAATGTATTAGGACAAGTACCCCAACAACAAAGACAATTAGTATGGCATAATCTGAAAATAGAAATTACAAAATGTATTAGGACAAGTACCCCAACAACAAAGACAATTAGTATGGCATAATCTGAAAATAGAAATTACAAAATGTATTAGGACAAGTACTACAACAACAAAGACAATTAGTATGGCATAATCTGAAAATAGAAATTACAAAATGTATTAGGACAAGTACCACAACAACAAAGAGATTTAGTATGGCATAATCTGAAAATAGAAATAACAAAATGTATTAGGACAAGTACCCCAACAACAAAGACAATTAGTATGACATAATCTAAAAAAGAAAAAAACAAAATTTATTAGGACAAATACTCCAACAAAAAGGACAATTAGTATGACATAATCTGAAAAAGAAAATAACAAAAAGTATTAGGACAAGTACCCCAACAACAAAGACAATTAGTATGACATAATCTGAAAATATAAATAACAAAAAGTATTAGGACAAATGCCCCAACAACAAAGACAATTAGTATGACATAATCTGAAGACATAAATAACAAAAAGTATTAGGACAAGTGCCCCAACAACAAAGACAATTAGTATGGCATAATCTGAAAAAGAAAATAACAAAATGTATTAGGACAAGTACTCCAACAAAAAGGACAATTATTATTATGGCATAATCCGAAAATATAAATATCAAAAAGTATTAGGACAAGTACCCCATCAACAAAGACAATTAGTATGGCATAATCTAAAAAAAAGTAACAAAATGTATTAGGACAAGTACCCCATCAACAAAGACAATTAGTATGGCATAATCTAAAAACATAAATAACAAAAAGTATTAGGACAAATACTCCAACAACAAAGAAAATTAGTATGGCATAATCTGAAAATATAAATAACAAAATGTATTAGGACAAGTACTCCAACAACAAAGAAAATTAGTATGGCATAATCTGAAAATATAAATAACAAAAAGTATAAGGAAAAGTACTCCAACAACAAAGACAATTAGTATGGCATAATCTGAAAATATAAATAACAAAATGTATTAGGACAAGTATCCTAACAACAAAGACAATTAGTGTGGCATAATCTGAAAAAGAAAAATAACATATATACATGTATAATAAAAGTTAAAGTAATTTACATGAAAAGTGAATTTGACTTAAACATTTTCATTCTTCAAAGCATATATCAAGACATATATATATATATGAATACATTTGGTGTCCCTACTTCTATATAACTCTCTCTCTCTCTCTCTCTCTCTCTCTCTCTCTGTTATAAACATGGTAAACATATCAGCATTTTGCAATTATAGAGCAGTTTGTGTAATCGTTATTTATCTATCAAAGATGAGGACAAAGTACACTATGAAGGCGATGACACAAGTCTGCTTGCTGATAATGTGATTATTCATGGTATATGGCACATGACTTGGGACAACCGAAACTTGTTGATTCAGTAATTATCCCAAACGGTTGGCTGAATTCTAATTTTCTTTGTATTGGTGCAGCAAAATTAAACATAATTTGTTCTTACATATTAAAGCAGGATTGTCAAGCAACCATGCTATCATATATTAACGCAGGATTGTCAAACTAACATTGTGATATATATCAAAGCAGGATTGTCAAGTTAACATTGTGTCATATATTGAAGCAGGATTATCAAGCTAACATGGTGGCATATTAAAGCAAAATTGTCTAGTTAACATCGTGTTATATATTAAAACAGGATTGTCAAGTTAACATTGTGTCATATATTAAAGTAGAGTTGTCAAGTTAACATTGTGTTATATATTAAAGCAGGATTGTCAAGCTAACATTGTGTCATGTATTGAAAGCAGAGATGTCAAGCTGACATGGTGTCATATATTAAAGCAGTATTGTCAAGCTAATATTGTGTCATTTATTAAAGCAGAGTTATCAAGGTATCATTCTGACGAATATTAAAGCAGGATTGTCAAGTTAACATTATGTTATATACTAAAGCAGAGTTGTCAAGTTAACATTGTGTTATACATTAAAGCAGAGTTGTCAAGTTAACACTGTGTTATATATTAAAGCAGAGTTGTCAAGTTAACATTGTGTTATATATTAAAGCAATCTAATGTTGTCATTTATTAAAGCAGAATTGTCAAGCTAATATTGTGTCATTTATGAAAGCAGGATGGGCAAGCTTATATTGTTTCATTTATTAAAGCAGGATTGGAATGCTAACATAGCAACATATATTAAAGCAGGACTAGCATGCTTATATTTTGTCATATATTGAAGCAGAATTGGCAATCTTTTATTGTGTCATTTATTAAAGCAGGATTGTCAAGCTGATATTCTGTCATATATTAAAGCAGGATTGTCAAGTTAACATTGTGTTACATACTAAAGTAGAGTTGTCAAGTTAACATTCTGTTATATATTAAAGCAGGATTGGCAAGCTAATGTTGTGTCATTTATTAAAGCAGGATTGGCAATCTAATATTGTTTCATTTATTTAAGCAGGATTGGCAAGCCAACATGGTGACATATATTTAAGCAGAGTTGTCAAGTTAACATGGTGTCATATATTAAAGCAGAATTGTCAAGCTAACATAGTTACGAGGTGAGGTCAAAACGTTCATAGAACAAGGTATATATTGCTGCAACAAACCATACATTTTATTATTATTTTTCAATATAGTCCCCATCTACCCTAATGCACTTAGCCCACTTTTCTTTCAGACTGTCTATACCCTTGAAATAGAAGTCTTCTGTTTGGTCCTGAAACCATGCCTCTGTGGCAGCCTTAAGAGCATCATCATCAGGAAATCTAATTCCCCGTAAATGGAATTTTAAATGTTTGTATAGGAAATAATCACTGGGTGCCAAATCAGGACTGTAGGGTGGGTGATTAAGTTGTTTGAACTTCCATTCATGAATCGCAGCTAGTGCAATCCTTGACCGGAGCATTGTCATGAAGAAGCAATACCCCTCGCCTAAACTTTCCCCTCCTTTTTAATTTAATAGCAGCTGAAAGCTGATTCATTGGATCAGCATAGTAAGTCCTAGTGATAGAGCAGGTTTTTCATTGATTAACAGAACATCCTTAGAATCCAAAAACACAGTGGCCATGACTTTTCCAGCTGATGGTTTTGTTTTGAATTTCTTTGGTGGAGGTAGAGCCAGGGTGATTCCATTGCATGGAAGTGTATACACTTCCATGTGAAATGTCACACTCCCTAGCTATGTCATTAATCCTATTTCAACGATCATTTATGATGATTGTCTCCACAGACGTGACAATTTCCTTTGTGATGGCATCAGTTGGCCAAGCTGATCGTGGGCCATCCTTCAGTGAGGTACGCCCACGTTTAAATTCAGCTGACTATTTTGTCACTGTGGAATAGGCAGGACTAATGTCACCGTACACCTCGGCCATTCGCCAGTGAATTTCTTTGGCATTTGATCCTTCTACTGTGAGGAACTTTATTACTGCCCTAAACTCAACATTTTGATTTTCCATCATTGCTTTTGAGAATTACACAAATATGTTGTGACAAATAAACTTGATATGTTTAAAATGGTGGCATTTTGTGTTGTCTAAATAAATAAGGAAAATGTGTGTTACGCTTGGTTGAATACGCTATTCTATGAACTTTCTGACTTTCCCTCGTACATAAATTAAAGCAGGATTGTCAAGCCAACATTGTGTCATATATTAAAGCAGGACTGCCAAGCTAACATTTTGACATATATTAAAGCAGGATTGCCAAGCCAACATTGTGATATATATTAAAGCAGGACTGTCAAGCTAACATTGTGAAATATTGTAAAGCAGGGTTGTCAAGCAATCATTGTGGAATATTGTAAAGTAGGGTTGTCAAGCAAACTTGGTGTTATGTTTTAAAGAAGGATAGTTTAACTTATTATTTACCATTTCGTAAAAAACTACTCTCGTGTCCTTTCCTTGTTTTCGAGTGGTTTTCCTTCTGGAATTTTAGTTGACTGTTAAGATTAGACAAAGTCTCACTATGATCTCCAACAGATGTATGAATTGTGTCCAGTTTATTGTTGATATTATCTATTTCTTTCACTTGAGTTTCTAAGTAAGATATTTTCTGTGAGCTCTCGTGTATGTGGACTGAAAAGATAAAAACATAAGTTGTAAATTTAGTTTTTATATTGAAGTAACCAACATTTACTCTATGTGGTTGTACATTTTCAATTCGCATATTTTGTTATATCATAAGAGTTTTTGTGTTTAATCATCTATGAATTACTGTACATCACTTATTTTTCGCTAGTAAAAAATTTCGCGTCAAGACCACCTTGGCCTTATTCGCGAACATTTGAATTCACGTTTGGAATATTATTGAATACAACATATGTATGTCAACATAGAAATATCTGTTTGCTGGAAATATTCGTGTTAAATTTAAATTCGCGAATGGGATAAGTCGCGAATTAAAGCGAAAATAAATTTCTCGCGAAATAAAAGTGATCTACAGTATACTTCTTATCTTTTATACTAAAACATAAAATTATGAATGTCTTAGTACATAGTAACCCAGAAAAACCACAAACCTACAGCAAGAACACCGGCATACTTCTACAAACAAGAACACCGGCATACTTCTACAGCAAGAACACCGGCATACTTCTACAGCAAGAACATTGGCATACTTCTACAAACAAGAACACTGGCATACTTCTACAGCAAGAACACTGGCATACTTCTACAAACAAGAACACTGGCATACTTCTACAAACAAGAACACTGGCATACTTCTACAAACAAGAACACTGGCATACTTCTACAGCAAGAACACTGGCATACTTCTACAAACAAGAACACTGGCATACTTCTACAAACAAGAACACTGGCATACTTCAACAAACAAGAACACTGGCATACTTCAACAAACAAGAACACTGGCATACTTCTACAAACAAGAACACTGGCATACTTCAACAAACAAGAACACTGGCATACTTCTACAAACAAGAAAACTGGCATACTTCTACAAACAAGAACACTGGCATACTTCTACAAACAAGAACACTGGCATACTTCAACAAACAAGAACACTGGCATACTTCTACAAACAAGAACACTGACATACTTCTACAAACAAGTATTGACATGGGGTGAAAATTGTACATAGGCAATAGAAGGGTCTGTGGTCCATTATTAATCACTTTTGACTGTTCTGGCCCCAATTACTACCACAACTAAAAATTGTCAGACTAGTGATAAGATACCAGTGATTGTGAGAACAGTGGTTGTGAGGACAGTAATAAGAGATCAGTAATTGTGAGGACAGTGATAATGTGAGGACAGTGATAAATGACCAGTCAAGGTGAGGACAGTGATAAGAGATCAGTGATTGTGAGGACAGTGTTTATGCACAATAATTGTTAGACCAATCATTGTATGTGAGGCAGTGAATTAATTTTAGTAATTTTGAGGCCAGTGATTGTTTGACACTTGATTGTGATGTCAGTAATTGTGAGGCCAGAAATTGTGTGACATTTGATTATGATGTCATTAATTGTCAGGCCAATGTTTGTGAAACCAGTGATTTGAGTCCAATAATTGTAAGACCAGTGGTTGTGATGTCAGTTATTCATAGTTTATTACGAGACCAGTTATATGTAAGACGAGTGACTGTGGGTCAGTGATTTTAAGACAAGTGACTGTGAGACAAATGACTCTGAGACCAGGGATTGTGAGGCCAGTCATTTTGAGGCCAGAGATTTTGAGGACAGTTAATAACTTAAATGATTAAGAGAACAGTGGTTTTCAAATATTACAATGACTGTAATTGCAAGGCAAGATATTGTGAGGCAAGTGACTGTAAGACCAGGGATTACGAGGCAAGTGACTGTGAGGATAATGAGTTTGAGGACAGTGACTGTAAAACAAGTGATTGTGAGACAAGTGACTGGAGAAAAGTGGCTGTAAGACCAGGGATTACGAGGACAAGAACTGGAAACAAGTGACTGTGAGACTAGGAATTACAAGGCAAGTTACTGGAAACAAGTGACTGTGAGGACAATGCTTGTGATGAGAGTGACTGTGAAACAAGTGATTGTGAGACAAGTGACTGGAGAAAAGTGACTGTAAGACCAGGGATTACGAGGACAAAAACTGGAGACAAGTGACTGTGAGACTAGGAATTACAAGGCAAGTGACTGGAGACAAGTGACTGTGAGGACAATGCTTATGATGACAGTGACTGTGAAACAAGTGATTGTGAGACAAGTGACTGGAGAAAAGTGACTGTAAGACCAGGGATTACGAGGACAGAAAATGGAGACAAGTGACTGTGAGACTAGGGATTGTGAGGACAGTGACTGTGAAAAAAGTGATTGTGAGACAAGTGACTGTGAGATCGGGATTGTGTGACAAGTGATTGTGAGATCAGGAATTGCGACGACAGTGGTTAAGTTTAATGATAAAGAGAACATTGATTTCCAATATAATATAAATGTCTTAATAAGCATCACGGATTGAAATGGTAACTATCTTATCTAAAAACCAAGTACCCTAAAACAAATGTGGTTGTTCAGTTGGTAGAGTGGTAGCTTCGTAAGTAAAAGGTTGTGGGTTTGAACCCAGACCGGGTCTGACCCAAGACTTTAAATGGGTTAGTGACAATTTTTTCACAGAGAACTCAGTATTACTAAATAAAAGCCATGGTTCCTTCAGATGAGAACTTAAAATAAATAAGTCGCAGTAGGCGTGGCAGGATAAAGAACCCTACTGTATAATGCCATCAGCACAATGCACAGGAAAAATTCCTGCACCTTCAATAATAGCTGGTGACATCATGTGTATATGTAACATAACATAACATAACATAACATAACATAACATAACATAACATAACATAACAAACATAACATAACATAACATAACATAACATAACATAACATAACACAACATAACACAACACAACACAACACTACACTACATAACATAACATAACATTACATAACATTACATTTTATAACATAACATAACATTACATAACATAACATAACATAACATAACATAACATAACATAAAAATAACATAACATAACATAACATACATAACATAACATAACATAACATAACATAACATAACATAACATAACATAACATAACATAACATAACATTACACAGGTCAATGATTAAACAGCCTAACCAGACAGAAAAAAAAATTGAAAAAAAAAATAATTCAATAAAATATATCTAATTACAACTGTATTATTATTTACCCATTTTCACAAGATAATTTATTATTCATCTTCAAATGTGTTACACTGCTTGTTTTTCAGATTTAGATTAGCATGAAACAAGCTGTCAATTTAAACCTGTAGTAAATGACCTTGATCTTGTGCAGATTAATTTTTATACAAATTTTAAGGAGCTTCCTTCTAACAAGCATAAATTAATGATTAACAGGTAAAACAGTTTGATTGGAGATGTTCATCTAGTCAGTCATCGTAGAATAATACCATCTGAGGTTTGATTGACGATATTAAGTTGGTCACAATGGAATCTTGCCATCTCTAGTTTTATTGGCGGAATCTGTTAAAACAGTTACTATGGAATCTTACCATCTCTAGTTTGATTGGAGGAATCTGTTTAAACAGTTACTATAGAATCTCGATGACACCTGAATGTATCCATAGCAATGAAGATCATCAGTATATCATGTGATAGTTAATGATGTATGAGTGGAACAATGGGGTTCACCGCTGTATCACGTGATAACCTACAATGTTGGTGCCGAACTATTATTTTCATTGGATATGGAATTATTTTACATTTTTATGCTGGGGCTTTGTGGCATAAACGTTTTTCAAAAACTTGTTCTGGGACTTAATGTGGCATAAACATTTTTCAAAAACGTCCAGCACATATGTTAAGTGGTAATGATCAAGTGGTACAGTGGTTAACTCCATTATATCCATTGAACCAAATAAAGTGACATGTTCTGTATTGATCAACATATAACAAAATAACAGATTTGTACCAGATTTTTTTCCTATCTTTGATTAAATCATAGCAATTGTGTGTCACTGCCCAGTCTTCAATATGACACACTTTTCTACTTATAACACACACACACACACACACACACACATATATATATATATATATATATATATATATATATATATATATATATATATATATATAAACATGACATGTTGTCTGTCAAGGACACAAGATGTATTGTATCCATAAAATTGAATCATAATAATGATTCAGAAGTGGTCCTTTGTTGTATGTTGATTTACCAGCAGCATCGATTTGTGAAGTACAGTGGTCACCCAACCCCCCCACTCCTAAATGGTTGTTTATTTATCAGTGGTCTCAAATCATTGACCGGTGTTGTATTTTTTATTTAACACCACTAAGGTAGCTCAATCGGTAGTGATGAGGGTTTGAACCCAGTCCGGGTCTGACCAAGATTTAAAAAATAGGAAGTTACTGTTCTTTCACCAAACATGCAGCATTTAGATATGAGAGTCATAGAGTCTTTTGGTAGAGACGTTAAAAACCAATGTCCAGTGGCACAGCAGGTATCGCATGTTAAAGAACCCTCCCTGCACATTTTCCTGAATGTACTTCGAAAGTGAAAATTTCTGCCAATTCACATATAACTTGTGACGTCTTGATATAAGTAAACTATTTCTTGACTGGGATGTAAAACCCCATATTGAATCAATCAAGCTATCAGATTAAGCCTATAGGTACATGATTAATCAGCTATGTTGACATTATATGTACTTTGCTATGTTTGAAGATTAAAATTTTTCTATGCTTATCACATTTGATAAAATCAAGGCAATTAAATGTAATACTAAAGTTCATACTTTGTAATTTGTTTTCTACTGTAGATGTTGTGTCTGTAATCTTTTTATTAAGAGTTGTAATATTCTGTTTCCGCTCTTTATTCTCCATATCAAGGCTATCTGTGACATTATCCACCCTTGTTTTTAAATCTGTCATTTTACGATACGTTTTGGAGATATTCTGTTTCCGCTCTTTAATCTCCGTATTAAGGCTTTCTGTGACATTATCAATGTTGGATTTCAGTTCTTTCTGAATAGTTGTAAGGCTTGACTCTAACTTTAACACAACAGACTTTAATGTTGAGTTCCTATCTGATACTTCAGTTTCTAGTCTCTCCTGAATTTGTTCAAAGTTCTGTCTTAGTTCATCCATTTTCTGTTGTAGTTGTGATTTGTTTTCTACATGCTGTTGAGCTGTTGGACTTATCATCCATTCTGGAAATTATAATCACTGTGTATTTTATATTTTTGTTGGATTAATTTGAATGTAAATAATTTCTTTAAACAAAACATAGAACAAAAAAGCCAAGACTAGGTGCCATTTTTGTAAACAGATTCAAATCAGGGGGGGGGGACAACTGATGGTGTCGGACAGTACTACAAAGGGGAATAACTGGTTTCTTAGGACACATGAGAGCATAGTTACCCTCCAGGGTGTAGTTTCTGTCTGAAAAAGCAAAAGTATAGTGCTGGAAGGGGAGGAGCATGGTCTTGAGGGGAATCAGAAACTATACAAAATAGTGCTGTGAAGGGGAGGAGCATGGTCTTGAGGGGAATCAGAAACTATACAAAATAGTGCTGTGAAGGGGAGGAGCATGGTCTTGAGGGGAATCAGAAACTATACAAAATATTGCTGTGAAGGGGAGAAGCATGGTCTTGAGGGGAATCTAAAAATATACAAAATAGAGTCTATGTAGTACGTAGTACCCAATCAATATCCTACATTTTAACATGTGATGTACTAAATATCTCAATGTAATATCATTATACACCATATATATAACTACAATGCTCTGATACCCATCCCTGTACAAAAATTTAATAGTTTTTTAGATAGTTAACCATTTCAGTATTCTTTCGCACCTGTGACCTTGACCTTTGATCTCATGACATTGATCTATATATCAATACCTACAATATTTTAATGTGGTCGTCAAAATGGCACCTTGAATTCATGAATATCTTGAAAACTTTTCAAATTTGGCCCATTTAAGTTAAGAAATATTTAGTCAATTAAGTATAAGGGCCTGTGATAGTTAAAACATTCACAAGTTAATGAAAATGTAATCTTGAAGGGGTCAAATGGCTATTAATATTACAATATAATGTAGTGCATGTACATTATCCCAAGTGGGTCGAAATCTGGTCGGGCTCTCAAGACAAATCAATATACATGTACATGCAAGTTTTAAGTAAACCACTGATAAAGAAATCAAGCTTGTGTTTGAACAACATACTTAGGTCACATCAAATTAATTTTTAGTTCTATGGAACTTTGAAAAAGAGCCATATGAGTGATTAAAAACCAAAAGTATTTTTTTTTTCTAAAACATTTTCTTAAGGTGGCCCGTTATAAATTACTCTGGAGTAGTATTTCATGTCAAGTTACACATATTTCCCTATCATACACTGTTTCAAAAAACTGATGAATAACTTATTTCTAAATGTGTAGACTGTGGGTCCTAAAAATGTACTAATGATGTTGAAAAATAAATTTTGTATAAAAAAGAGAAATAGACCAAATTAGGTATGTGGGATTTTATTCATACTAGAAGTTTTGGACATACAGAAAATGATTTGAAACTGAATTTATTTTATTCTAAATCATAATTTTTTGAAACAGCAGGTCTGAAAACTTACAAACTAATTTAGCATGACCTTAACAATAATGTTACACATACCTTCCTGTTTGTCTTCTACTTTTTTCAATTTTGTCTCAAAAGATGATATATCAGTCTGTGTTTTTCTTAATGTATCTTCTACAAATTGTTTTAAACCTTAACATTGCAAAAAATATAAAATAAAAAAAGAATGTTATCAACTTCAAAGTAAAAAAAAAGGCATAAAAATACTGATACAAATGTATAACCATGAAGAATAGAGTTTGTTTTAATCCTACAGAATATATCAAGTTATATATCATTATAGATCAGAACTCATCATTTATTTGATGGAACTTTTTAATTTTAATTTGCTAGTCTTCATAGTTTTTACATTGCTTTGTAACTGTTATGGGTATGAAATTATTGTTTTTTCTATTTGTTATGGAAGTATGAAAGAAGGACATTTTGCACAATGAATAATTCTCATAGAGAATTATGTTACATGTTCAATGTCCAATTCTTTTATACTTCCATAACAAAAAGAATAATTAACTTCATTTCTTATAATTCAATTTATAGAATTTTTTCAACAACAAACCTGACAACAAGATAAATATCAATATTGCCGTAGCAAGTAAAAAGTAGCATCGCTATGGCCTTGGAATTGAAATGCCTCTGTGCGTGATCTATAATAAGATGACGTCATTTAGAGCCAATCCATTCATACATACGTAATAGAAAAATATGGCCAATCAAAATGCTTGAAACAAAGGAGAATTGAATTATTGCAATTTGGAAATGGATTAGTGTCCTTGGTTTTACTTTGGGATTGTGATTTGAACATGAATAAGTATTTTTGTTTTTGGGATTGTGATTTGAACATGAATAAGTATTTTTGTTTTTGGGATTGTGATTTGAACATGGATAAGTATTTTTGTTTTTGGGATTGTGATTTGAACATGGATAAGTATTTTTGTTTTTGATTACCTTTCCAATCCCGATCAATGGGGTTTACTTTCTGTTGTAAAGATTCCAGATCTTCCTGTACCTTTAGTACTCCACCAATCTTTTCCTTGGAGGGCATCTGCTCCTTTATCGCTCCTATGTCACCTTTGAATTTTGTATCCAAATTTCCGATTTCTTCTTCTAATTTTTTAACATGTGTTTGCCATGGTTTCTCTGTTTCTAAAATTTCCAGTTTTGCCTTTATTTCTTTAACGTCTCTTTTAAATTCAACAATTCTGTTATCAATGGCTGAAACCCTTCCCTCAAGATTTCTGATTCTTTCATCATGTGTGTTGGCTGGTACATCATATCTTCTATTAACTGCATCATAACCCAACAAACCACTGTAAATAGACGGTAAAACATGGATTAATTCAGATTTATATATATCCTCAAAACGTAATGAACAAGCCAGCAAGTACATGTCCCTGGGTCATGTTTGGCGGTACATGTCCCTGGGTCATGTTTGGTGGTACATGTCCCTGGGTCATGTTTGGGGGTACACGTTTCTGTGTCATGTTTGGGGGTACATGTTTCTGTGTCATGTTTGTTAGTACATGTCCCTGGGTCATGTTTGGCGGTACATGTCCCTGGGTCATGTTTGGCAGTACATGTCCCTGGGTCATGTTTGGCGGTACATGTCCCTGGGTCATGTTTGGTGGTACATGTTTCTGTGTCAATGAAGTTGGTAAACATGCAGTAAAACCTGTAGAAAGTTTAACACCGGGGTAACGAAAATTAGTCGAACTCAGTTGACACGTGGTAGAGTAATGGGTAGCCAGTAGCTTAGAAGCCGACAAGATAGATAACAGTTGTCGAAAAGCAGCCGAGCTAACGAGCGGCCGAAATAAGTGGCTATACGACACTGATCAGTTACCTTAGTGTTTAACTTTCCCTAGGTCTGTACTGTATGTTACTTGTTCATCAAAGCAGGTAGGCCCACAGGTGACCAGGGAAAGGATTGTAAGCATTTAAAAAAAATAGCATATAACATTAAGAGTATATACTATATTTTTATATAAAATACTTAAAATCCTTTCCCTGAGCACCTATGGGTGTACATTATATTGCAATTTGGCAGTATTCAAATACAAGAAAAGTCTTCAAGTCAAAGTATTAGTTTAGAGAACGTGGTCATTTTAATTTTTTATTGCATTAAAATTGTTTGTTCTTTTGATTGTATCATTTTCTTATTAATTTTAACTGGATACTGAAAAAAATCAAGTGGGCTTAATTATCAACCAAAAACCGACTGGTGCAATCTCTATACAAGTGACATAATTAAAAAAATCCACGGAGCCATTATATATACATACGTTATTATTATGTTCGCAATAACCAAAATAACCACTATTATTATTGTTTTTTCAAACGTATCTATATTTCTGGCTCTATATCCAGTCTTGTCTCGTGGATTGTCTAATGGGCTTATCTCCCCTGTATTGTCTAGCAGCTGTTGATCGTGACTCCCCGTGTCGGACTTCGTTGTAGGGTAAGGGTCCTCCTCTTGCATCGGGTCCTTTCCGAACTCAACAATGTTCTTTCCCCTGTTTCGTGCCGGCATTGATCTTTTCTCGATTTTTCAAATTTACTCAAAGTTTGTCCCTAGGACACATAAAAATAGTCCCGTCACTAATAAAACGGAGTATGAATTTATAACGCACATTGAATCGTATCAGTGGGACTCCAGACAGGAGGTAGACTTAAGGTCTCGGTCAATCGTGTCGGCTACTTGTAACACATTGGGAAATGTTCAACCATTATCATAAGTACAGAGTTCAACACTTCTTTACTTCTTTTCTTAACAAATGTAAATAATATATTATCATACAACTGATATCGGGTAAGTTGTACAGCTTAACACTAAAAAAAAAAAAAAAAGAAAAACTTGAATATTATGATTAAGATCAGGCCTCATATCTTCTGCATATGACTCAAGTTCCACAATCATGCCTTAGCCTGTTAGCTAAGGTTTTCCTTATTAAGAAAGCAAATTTTGAAAATCATTTTTCTGGATCTACTAAATAAATATTCTTGACATAAATAAATACAAATGTTTTAATTAGCTAAAAGCAGTAAACTTCAAAATAACATGATAAAATCCCGAATATCTCAAATTAATAAAAAATATTAACATGCGAAATTTTACTAGATTTAAGTTAAGCCTCGAAATATCTAAGTTGGAAATGATTTTGTAACCGGACCTTGCTGTCGATCTTTTTTCTTCATTTATTATATAAAAAATAGAATAACAATAAATATATAAATACAACCAAATGAGTAAATAAATTGATAAATAAATTAAATAATACTAATACTAATACTACTACTACTACTTATAATAATAATAATATGCTTTATTGAATGATAAGCAGAGCAGGCAAAGAGTGACAGGATCGCCCCCAACCTTCACTTACCTGCAATACTTATCATCCAACAGAAGCTTGGTCAAGTAGATAAGTTAATTTTATAAAATGATAATAATAATAATAATAATAATAATAACTAGAGATTGTAACTGGGATACCAGTTACGTATGATTCCCCACCATCCATAAATAATTTATTGTATATTTTTGGTAAAAAAAACCCGAGCAGGGTTAGTGTTAGGTTGTAAAAGTCTGTCGCCAAGGAAATCGCCAGTTGTAAAATTTTGTTGCCAATTTCATGTAAGACCTACCAATTATGGGCAGGTAGATCCAGATAATATTGGAGCGTGTCGACATTGCCTGAGGATATACCCAGGTGCCCTCCCGATGTCGTCAGACAGTATAAACACCGATGGACTCGGAATTATTGTAAAATCCAAAATAAAATATAATAAAAGTTAGCCTTTGTGATGTTTATTTAATATACTTTTTAAAAGTTTATTGATTAATAATCGGGATTCAATGCGCAATACACATCGTAGGAGGTCATCTGTTTGTATTTTAATTACGCGACTTATATCGGTTATTCCTATATGTTTGAGGTTCATGATCATAACGATATATCTACTCAGTCAAAATATATGAATTTTTGTAACCCTAGTTAAGAATACTTCGTCTCGGTCAAGAATATTCCTCATTTTCCGTATATTTATATATATATTTTTTTATTTTCACTGAAAGTTTTACAACTTATGAGTGTATATACAATATAGTACAATATTTTAGCAATGTTCATGGAAATGGTACATTAAATTGAAATGTTTACAACAAAATACTTTTTCTATAATATACAAAATGGTAGTTATAATAACTTAATTTTATTTACAATTTTTGCCTAAATTTTACGAGTGTGATTTCGGGAAAAATAAATAGTGGTATCTCATCAGAGGTTGTGATCACGACTAGGGGAACAAAATAGTTTTTAAAAAGCAGTTATAAATCTAATTTCAAATTTTAATATAATTCTCATCTTATGCATCACCTTAGCGTCAATTTTCCAATATATTTAACACACTATATAAAGTCCGGTTAAAGGAAAAAACGACATACCTGTCATTAGTAAGTGTCAGTCAGTAAAAGGAGAAATTTCATTGGTGTAAACTTAAAAAGTGGGCAGAATTCTACTTCCACAGTAAGGGATTAACAGAATATCCCGAAGCCATTTCGACACGCTTAACCTTTTTCAATCTATCAAGGCAAATTGTATACATCATTCAGCTCATTGTGTAAGGTTTTAAATACAGGCGTGTGACGTGACAAGCTGTGACAAGCTGTGGTTTTAAAAAAGTTTTTGACGGTCACTAATCGGATTAACTCATAGGTGAAAGCATCAGCTTATGTCCATTCAGAATTGGTTTCCTCGGGTATTTAACTACGCATTTAATTACACAATTTACACCCATCCACCCACCTTCAAGATAACGAAAATGAACACGTCTTGATTATCTACACAGACAACAGATTATTGGTAGCAAATTTCATCTAAATCCATCAAGCCGTTCCCGAGATATGCGTCACCATATGGTCTTGAGAAAATAATAATAATAATAATAATAATAATAATAAGAAGAAGAAGAAGAAGAAGAAGAAGAAGAAGAAGAAACAGAACGAAAACAATATGATTCCCCACCTTCGGTGGTGGGGAATCCTAATAATACTCATAATAATAATTCTTATATATTTGCGATGTTGAATGATAACCAGAACCCTGCTGTGAAGCTGTCTAAATAATTTATATACAACTAGTGATTAAAAGGGTTCCGAGAGTATATATATATGGCGGAGAGAGAGAGAGAGAGAGAGAGAGAGAGAGAGAGAGAGAGAGAGAGAGAGCAGGTAACGAGGGATCGAGATGATGAGTTGTCGATTCGACATCAATTCGTCAGCTATGTGTTAAACTGTCGAAAGGCCTGTACTTTGCATAAATAATAAAATCACCTGCATGGTAATAAATTCAGATACAATCGATTTACCTGGGCTGATTTTACAGTACAACGATTTTAGATATTTTACAAAATACTGTATATGACCAGATTAAGAATCTCATCATAAAGACTTGAAATTTAGACATTTAAGCGTTTCTAAACAAAACCAGTTTGACACTAGTCAGAAGTCTTAAATTTGAACTCAAGCTGGTTAAAGTAAAAAAAAACAAACGCTGATCGACTTTACTAACAGAAACAATGTGCGTATAATGTCCGATAACGTTTAAAACCGTAAAGGAATCTGAACTCCTCGGTTGTTCAGATAACTTAAAATAAACGATACATTTTGCTATTATATTTAATCATTCATTTATTTAAATATAATTCCAGTAAATTTAAGTCAATATTTTTTTTTGCGTTATAACACAATTATACTTCGTTTCGACACAATTATACTTCGTTATTACGCAATTATATTTTGTTCTTTCGTTTTCATGCAATACTAGAATTTGTTCACACTTACTAGTATTAGGTTACCTGTTAATGACAAATCATATATAAGTAATGTAATGGAGTAAACCAGGATTTAAGGACCTTTTAAGTACGCCATTTAATATCCATTACGGATTCCTGAAAATCTTTCAAAGTGTCCTCATAGATTTATCAACCACTGCGGTAGCTCAGTTAGTAGAGTGCTCGCTCCGTAAGTGGGAGGTCGTGGGTTCGATCCCCGGCCGAGTCTGACCCAAGACTTGAAAGTGGCTAGTGACTGTTCTTTCGCCAAGCACTCGGCATTACGAAATGAAAGTCACGGTTCTTTCGGATGGGAACTTAAAATAAACGAGGTCCCGTGTCACGGTGGGCTTGGCACGCTAAAGAACCCTGCTGTATAATGCCATCAGCGCAACGCACAGGCAAAATTTCTGCACCTTCGCCTATAGCTGGCGACGTCTCGATATAAGTGAAATATTCTTGACTGGGACGTTAAACACCATTACTAACTCACTCACTACTCATAGATTTATCAAACAGGAAGAGTAGGTACCTCACATACCGGGATTCGGGAACGCAACAATGGCGGCGAAATTGAGGCAATCATTCCCGCTTGCCTGAATAAATTATTGGTATATATATTAGTAGAGCACGTGACTATATATCGAAGAAAATATACGTATCAACAATATTTTCATACACCTTTTTAATTTAATCATAGAATACGTTTAAAAATGATATATGGCAATATTGTGATGATGGTCAGAAATCTTTTAAAGGGTCTTGATTTGCCTAGGCTTGTAATACCCCGAGTCAACAATTTATTTTTAAGCAGTTTGTTTCGTTGTATAAAGTTGCTTTTCGGGAACAAGCTCTACCTTGTCATAAGCATAGAAAGCAATCTTCCTTAGAAAAGAAAATTTGACAAGGAAGCGTTAGTCATCAAGTTGACGTTTAACTTTAAATATTCCCTTCCCTATATGTCGTGATTAAAATTACAAGTGAGTTCATGTACCAATCAATTGGTTGGTTGAATGTTGCTTAACGTCGCATCAGCAATTTTTACAGCCATTCGCGACGAGAACTATTTAATCTCTATGGATTAATCTATGAATAATTTTGTGTATGCATGTGAAGTGCGAGTGTGTTGTATGGTCTGCCTTGTACTAGCGCGCACTCAGGGCGACTTTACCGTGCTAGCTCACAGAGTCAGTATGCCGTAGACAAGCGTACCACTCCCCCAGTCCATTATACTGATACCAGGTGAATCAGTGAAGGCCAACAGTAAGGAAAATTCACTTTCCCACATGTGGTCCGAGCGGGACTCGATTTCACAGCGGTGAGAGACACTGACGTCTTAACCATTAGGCCACCACGCCCTGACATGTACCAATCAAGATAAAAAGGATAAAAAACAAACAAATGTAGATAAACACGTGAACCTCCGCCAGGGGAATGAGGTTGGGTCCTCCAGAAAGGTAGGAACTTCGTGTTGTGCTAGCTGCAACCGCTACGTGTGTAATTAAAATTAAAAAACGAAAGAAACATGGAACTATGGGCCGTCAAATATATCCAGGATAAGTTTAAATACACCGACATTATACTTATCTCCAATATTTTGATGACGACCATAAAATGTTTTAAACGCCTAAATAAATATAGGTTTGCAATATCTCCGAGTCAGCTATTTAACATATTCACACAGATGTAACATATTCATCGTAATAGGAAGTATAATCAGTACATCTTGTAAATCAAACTCACTAGGATAGATGGTAAATTAATACTGTATATCAAACCTTACCTAGGATATGTTTGACACAACTTGGTTCCATGTTCTTTTCATTCCACATTTCGATTTTACACGTGGAGGATAAAGTTAGCTGAACAACAGATGTTTGCCTTTCTGGAGCACCCAGCTTTACTTGCATGTTTAACTTACCTGATGGAAGTTCTCGTGTTTAACTTAATTTACCAGTTTCAAAGCTTTTAATTTGCTTTGCGATTGTGATTAGGACATATCAAAAACAAACATACTTATCCATTTCCGAATCACAATCCAGAAGCAAAGTAAAAACTTTGGAACTGACAAGTTAGGTTAGACACGTGAACTTCCACCAGGGAAGTGAGGCCGGGTGCTCCGGAAGGGTAAGCACCTCCTGTTTAGCTAGCTACACCCGTCACGTGTGTAATCAAAATTGTGTGAAAGGAACATGGAACTATGAGACGTCAAATATATCCAAGGCAATCCTGGATACAGAGACATCAAACTTATCAACAATACTGTGATGACGGCCATAAAACTTTTTGAGGGCCTTGATAAGCCTAGGCTTGCAATATCCCTGAGTCAACAATTTATTTGCAAGCAGCCTACTTCGTTGTACAAAGTCCCCGTAGTGGGAACAAGCTCTACCATAGCGTATTAATTGGGAAACAAATACACCATAAACAGGAGAAGCAGGTATATTGCTGCATAAAAAAGGAAAGTTGACAATAGAAAAATTGAAGTCATCACGTTTGTCATAAAGTTTCAAATGTAGCCTTTCTTGTGCGTCATAATTCAGGTATAAGTCTAAATATGAAGCAGAACTTGAGGAATCAGTCGTGTCTTTTATTTCAAGCTCACTAGGATAGATGACATTTACATAGTCTCCAAATTTAGGATTGTTAAGAGACAGAACGTCATCTATGTATCTGTATGTTGAGTTGAATGATTTGGCGACAGTTTTCTCTCCAGATTTAACAAGGTTCTGCATAAATTCTGCTTCGTAAGAATAAGAAAACAAATCAGCAAGCAATGGTGCACAGTTTGTACCCATTGGTATACCGATTGTTTGCTGAAATACTGTATTACCAAACACAACAAATATGTTATCTATCAAAAACTCCAACATTTTGTTGATGGTATCTTCAGTATATTTTTGTTTGGAATCCGTATGATGCTTGACAAAATAACCAGAATCCCTGTTCAGCACCAGATATTTGTATCTTGGCTTACCGTTTTTGTAGAAGAAAGACAAGTGAATAATTTCTTTAAGACGTTCTTTCAATTTAGAATGAGGATTGTGGTGTATAGTGTAGAAAAATCAAATGTTTTTATACTTTTTACATGAGATAAAGTATTAGAAGCAAGATGTTCAAGTAATTCTTTAGAATTTTTTAGAATCCACATTTGGTTGATTCCAGATGTAGAATATACTTTTTCTGAATAAGACTGAAGACCATCTTTGACGATTGTCAAAATTTGTGTTAGAGTTACCGATAATGATTTAGTAGTACATTTAGATGAGCCTGCTATATATCTTTCCTTGTATGGATTTTTATGAAGTTTAGGAATCCAATACAAGTAAGGAAGATCAAGATCTTCCTCTTTAAGATTAATACCAAAAGACTCGAGAACTCCCTCCCCATACATATATTAGTATGTTTTTTTATTGATTCCTTTTGCGATTGTGATTTGAACATGGACTGGTATGTTTGTTTATGTTTCTTATTCACGTTTTAAAAGCCCATTGGTTTCAAAATAGTGAAAGTATTAAAACCAGACCATAATACATGATAACCATAATCTTTATCCAAAGTCATATTCATTATATGTCAAGTATTTACTGTCCCATCAAGTTGAATGGTTTTGTTTGATTTACAAAAAACGCTTGATAAGGACAGAAACATTAATATAGTGAAAATGGTTTTTCTTTGTAAAATACTATTGCAACATTTGACTTTTGAGTGGATTTAGTAAAATACATGTTGATCCTGCTATCGTTCTCATTTCAACATCGTATTTATAAATACAGTCAACCCTGCCTTAAAGATCACCTCTATATAAGGGTCATCTGCATACAAAGGCCAGTAGAATTGTATCCCGATTGTTCTTTATTCATATTATTTGAATCTGTATATAAAGGCCACATGCCCATAAATGTCACTTTTACTGGTTCCCTTGAATGGCCTTTACCGACAGGGTTGACTGTATTTCTTATGTTGATCCGAACACTACCATTGAGGAATTTATTTTGAAACGACAGTCTAATGTTGCTAAATTAAAACAAGTCTAGTAATAAATACATTGAATTTTAATCAATAATTTAAAAAAAAAATTAAATTACAATACAGTAGTTATTATGAAAAAAAGTAAGATAATAATAAAACACGTATAAATGAAATATAGTAAAAATTCAGTTTTACACAACATCATAACAACTGTCTCACAGTTTATTGTCAAAACGAAAATGGATTTTACTGAAATCAAAGTATAACTGACGATTTGACACAAACATTATTCACGAGCCTTTGTTCCTAGAATTAACACCTTATTTGATTGGCTACTTTAATAATGGTCATATAAAAGTTGATTTGATTGGTCGTTGTGGTATCTGTGATATATGTAGTGTTCCAATACTGTTATTTTCAACACTTGACGGATGTTTAAAACAGTTTAATTTCTGAAATAAAAATCAAAAATATCATTAATACAGAATTTTAAGATAATTATATGTAGATATCGGCGAGAGTTTGTATTTTTATCGTACTCTGATTTCCTCCACCTTCTAAACGCGTCGACGTAAGTGAAAAAATCTTGACTTTGGCGTAAAACACCATCACCCCACGCCTACACTTTAAATACAGCCGATTATAGAATTTCTTTGGTCTTGTTTGTTACTTTCAAATACCTGTTGTCTGTTTATTAAACAGTAAATCAAGGCTTAACTTTAAATTTTAAATGTGCGGTTGTTTTTTACAATAGATTGTAAAATAAGAGAGAACGTTGAAGCTATACAATAGTAGAATACTCCTAACCACGTCAATAGATAATTACTTCATTTTCCATAGCAATATTATAATCAGTGGTCTCATTATGCCACCTATTTACTGCCTTTTACTTCTTGTATCATAGATTTCATTGCACCAGTTTTTCGGTATGTTGGCTGTTTTTTAGTATATTTTAGTTGGCTTACAAATTCTTCTTCTGGCATCTTGACTGTGTAGTAAAACACGATTACCCATTTCTATATCTCACACCTACACTATAAATATAATCGGTAATAAAATAGCCTTATCTATAACTATCGAATACTTGTTGTCGCTTTATTATTAGGTCAAACAAGGCTTAAACATTAAATGTGCACCTATCTTGGTAAATGGTAATAACAAGAGTCGTAGAATACTCCTTACTACGCCAATGGAAATTTACTCCATTATCCACAGGCAATGTGATAATCAGTGGTCCAACTATGCCCCCTATTCACTGCCTTTTACTTCATGTATCATAGACTATTGTATCATGTTGTTGGTATGTTGGCTTTTGCTAAGTACATGTTAATTCAGTTACCTATTCTGCTTCTGTTATTTGATTTATTATAAAAACAACCTTCTTATTTCATTTTGAACCCGTATATATTTTCTTACCCGAGAAGACGTATATTGTCTTCTTATTAATATTATAATAAAAGCTAAACATAACGTTGAAAGTATGCCGCCTACTATAGCTCCGACGGAATTCCCTACGGTTTTGGCTCCACCATTATCGGCAACAATGTTTGTGTCAGGACACTCATCGTCTGACGTGTCTGAAAAAGGAGATTTGGTTTCATTACAATTTTATATGCTTATTGGAGTAAACAATCAGAAATATAAAGTTCTTTAGCAACATTTTTCATGGTTTAATATAGTTTGGTCATTTGGAAACTTTGTAAACCTATTGATGGAATTCTGGTTTCAAAATTTTGGTCCAAGCACAACTGTTGGGGAAGGGGGGATTGTATTCCAAAACGCGCGTCTAGTAGAGGAAATTAACACTTGTATAAGTAAAATATACATTAGGTGACCACACGCAGCTAAAATAAATTGTTAATGCAATAAGGCTTTAAACATTTAATAACAATACCAAGTATAGTTCGATAAACATGCTCTGAAAAAGCATTCTAACAAAAGCGAAAGTCCGATTAACTTTCAAAACAAAAATTCTCAAAAAAGATAAATAAGTATTGTATCAAAGTTTGCTCATACTTTTTTTTCTTGTGATCGAACACAAACATTCCGTCTATGAAATAAACTACAATTTGGTATGGTTCTCATTTTGATTTCATGTGATGCCACTTATAACTTATAACACACACGAAGAGTCATTATTTGAATAGAATGATTTATAATTCATTTCTAAACAATTATCCCAAAGAAAAGTAAAAACTTGAAACTGTCAAAAATTAAATTACCAGTTTTGTCTGATGATTTTTCTTGACATAGTTTATTTGTCGTTCTATTAGGGTGAATTACAGTAGTTGTAACTCTGTCTGTGGATGTTTCAATTGATGTTCTTCTTGTTGATGTTGGGGTTGTGTTCTTGCTGTCTGTGGATGTTATTGATATAGTTGCTTCAGGTGATTCAGGTATTTTAGAAGTGGTTTTGGTAAATTCAGGATTTGTGTTAGCTTGAGTGCTAATTCCAGCAGCTGTAATTATATATAACACCAGTTTTAATTTACAGCACTATTCGACCGTTTCGGAATATATTGGCTTAGACAAAAATTGTGAAAACAAATTTTCAAGAGGTTGAAAAATATATCAAATGGACCAAAATGTGTAAAAAAAATTGATAATTAAATAAAATATAGTGATAATTTATACCAATAGATTTAACTCTCTTAACGATTCAATCAAAGCAAGTGTAAGGAGATTCTTCTATTGTTATTGAAAGATACATCCAGATTCAATTGGTAGAGGGTGGTACCTTTTTATATGGAACCGTTAAAAGGGTGTAAATTACATGCATGCACATCATAAGAAACTATCACGCCTTCTCTCGCTTTATTTGTTTTGATAAACGTAACAATAAGCTAGAATCATTTTATATCTCAGATTGTAAATGACCGTTGTCATTATTCCCTTTAAAGTGACATACTGATAAACACTTTTTAGCGGGGTTTTTAATAAAATTAATTCGGCCAGAAAAACTTTTTGGTACTCTATTATAAATCTTCATTTAATATCTAGGTAAATATGTAAAATACATGTAACATGATCTCCCTTCGTCATTACCAGTTGTGTTTATATTTAATCAATTTTATTTTTCGCAAATTTCGCGAATTATTTTCGTGAAAATTAAAGGTTTTACCGTATTGCAATGGTTGCAACGTAACAACATAAGCACAGACCAATGAAAAAACATAGCGAGCTTTGTTATGAATCATTTCAAAATTCAAAACGTGTTCTAAAAATTTGTGATAAACTGGGAATATACCTGATAAAAACATACCGGTCCAGGTAAAGTAAATCTCCGGTTTGATTGGAGGTGTCGTTATAGCAGTATTTACATGCCTAATTAAATGTTAACAATGCTGTTTAAATCATTATTGTAGTGATAACTATGTGTTAAATGTAAAAGCTGTTCAACAAAGCATCAAGGATTATAAACATATACATTGTATATATCAGAGATTTGTAGAGTTATTTTGTTATTGTCAGAGGATAAAATGTTAGAAAAGTCTCTTAATTTATAATCAACTTTTGAGATATAGCAATATACCATAATATATAGTTCATATGTCGTTATAGCAGTATTTACAATGCCTAATTAAATATTAACAATGCTGTTTTAAATTATTATTTCGTAGTGATAACTATGTGTTAAACGTAAAAGCTGTTCAACAAAGCATCAAGAAGTATGAACATATACATTGTAAATATCAGAGATTTCATATTTCTGTCTTACGAGATCTTTATTGTTATTGTGTTATTAAGAGAGGACAAAATGTTAAAAAAAGTCTCTTAATTTATAATCAACTTTTGACATATAGCAATATACACTAAAATGAAGTTCATGTAAAGTTGATATATTATCATTACATATAAATACCATTAGTAGCTGTAGTTGTTGTAGGCTCTGTGGTGCCAAGAGTTTGATTCCCAGTGCCGTACATCTTTAGACTCAAAAACTGCATTGTTCCTACAAGAAACCAAAATTCTAGCATTAATATCAACTGAAAATGTGCTCAATGATGAACGTTCAATAGGAAATGTACCCTATTCATCTTTCCACAAATTCGGTCCAATGACGTTTTAAGACCAAAAAGAAATTGCCATAAAATATTACAACATAAGACTGTAACATTTTTGTTTGCTGAGATAAGATATTGGTTTTACTTTTAGATTTACGCTTGTTTTTATCCAATGATTTGGAAATAAGTTGTTTGTTAAAAACCGAACAGTAGAACAATAGAAGTGTCAGCAAACTTGTTGGTATTAATGCCTGTGATCATCCAAAGTAGGGGGATTTTTGTCTGTGATTCCAGTGTTTCTTTTCTTGTTTGGTATTTTATTACCCTTATTGTCTCGTGTTCCTTGTTAAATTTACCGTTATGTTCGACTGATATAGTAATACAAAAGATGGTAACTCAAAATATGTTGAGCTTCAACAATTTATTTAATGTTGAAGGCAAGTGTACAATTTTGATATCAATCAAAAACAAAAATACAAATCTATGTCAAAATTTAAATCACAAAGTAACGTAAACTGGCAATTTTATTAAACACGTGAACATCAACCAGGGAAGTATGGCCGGGTGCTCCAAAAGGGTAAGTACCCCTGTTTAGCTAGATTGGGTTTCTATAATTGAAAAATTGCGTGGTTTGTATGCGTTAATTAAAACGTACCATTATCAAGGTTAGAATAATCTTTTTGAAAGTCATCTGCAAACAATTTCCACTGCCCAAATGGAGATTCTCCCCAGAAATGCACACTTATAACTGTCAAGTTAAGTTCTACTCGTCTATCGAGTTCTCTCCCTGGTACTATATTTGATAAAGTTCCACTTGGTGACATCAAGTCTAATTTAAATTTCCCCGCTCTTGAAGATTCGATTTTAAAAAATATTTCAACGTGCTCCAATGACGTTATTTTACAACGATTTGTATCTATGGTAACAGTACGGTTTGATAAATAGCTTAAAATAGATAAAATCATAATCGTGTAATGTAATATATATATATATATATATAATATATATTATATATATATATATATATATATATATATATATGAATAGCAGATGGTGTCCTTAGTACTATCAACACACCACTGGTAATTGCGTCATTGGCCTCCTATTTACGGAATTATATAATCAGTAAACCCATTACGCGTTCTCTTGATTTGTCTTGTTTTGCTGCTGTACCCTGGTTTTTGGCAATGTACTTTTACCATTGATCGAAATGTTTAAGTCTGATTTTTTTAATTGTAGTGTTTATTTGATCCTGTTGGCTTTTGTTAAGTGCATGTTTAACAACTTCAAATTACTTATTGGACATTAAAATTAGTGCCATTTTACGAAAACCTGATAGGTATAATTTTAAAATAAATAATGTTAAAATATATATGAATCTACTGCAAGTGATAATGAAAACATCTACAGTTAGCTTTACAACAACCGGTTACTATATTGGTTTTTGATATATTCTCATGAGAAATATTTTACTATTATGAGCTCAGGACAATGACCGGTATGACTTTAATGTTAAATATATATAAAAAAACATACCGATCCATGTTCAGTAAAGTAAGTCCAGTAAAACTCTGAAAACTGGTGACTTTTTTCATGCCTCTGATAATTATCTATGACCATTTTTTGGTGAACAATTTGTAGTTTGTGATTTTTGTTGAATGTAATTCTGTGGGTCTGGGTATCCACGAAACAACGAAAGTTTGGACATCGTGAAAATAAATGATTTCATAATATAAATCAAATTATTAATACCTGCAAGTAATATTGGATGAATAAATACATGTTCTTAGTGGACTGACATTTTCCCATGATTCTGCCATTTCAACCATTTTGGCTATATCAAGTAGTCCAAAACCGAATGTTTTTGATACTGAAATAAACAAAAACGCTTTCTGGAAAAAATGAAGGTATTGACAATTTGGACACATAACATTCGTGAAAAATATCAATTTTTCCAAATTGTTTATAATTACACATTATACCAGTTTACATTTTACATCAATAGACAACTGTTTTGGAAGACAATTCCTCGACAGTAGTACTTGGACCAAAATTATGAAACCAAATTTTTTCATAATGTTGAAAAGAACCCAAAGGACCAGAATATATTTTACCAAATTTAGCTGAGGAAAGACTTTGCATGAGGGCGTATACTTTTGTTTTTGAGAAATTTTACATTTAAAATAGCAGCAATTTTAGACAACAATACAACATTATTGCCGACTGAGTTTGTGATATCCTCAACGAAACATCCACTAGAAGAGATATCGGTTAAGCGGTTTAAATTACATTTTATAAGAATAAAGAGCATTCAATATTTTAACAGCCGAAGCAAGTCAAGGCAATTGGCATCGGCATGATATTAGAATACAAATGTATCATACAGTTTTTGATTATTAACAACATAAATTAAAAAGCTGCGTTTACTAACAAATAATAGAAATATCTACATTTACTGCGTATTTTACCATCACTTAATTACACATGAGCATCCGGCGTCACTACTCTGGTGGAAATTAATTTGTTAGTTTTAAACTTTTTACATGTACTTTGTTATGGTTTTGACATGTTTATTTTTTTAATTATTTATGTAATAAAACTTTATCGCATTATGAAAACATAATTGTCTTACAATCACGCTATTCGGCAGATATATTTTTATTAGTTATTGGGCTTTATAATATTTGGCAAACTATGAAATCGTCAAACATATGCCGGTTTATGACTAAATCAAAATCGCAAAGTAAAAACTGAATTCTGTCAAATAAGTGTACTTTCACCCAGGAAGTGAGACCGGGTGATCCTGAAGTGTTGGTATTCTTTATAAGCCGGCTACAGCTGTCACGTATGTACTCTAAACTGAGAATAAAATGAACAAAGAACTATGAAACGATTAATTAGTTTGATACTAATTAAAGAACTCATCGGCACTTATAAATAAATCTTTACTTACCATTAAACCCAGCTCCATTAGTGATAAAATCTGGAGGATTAAAAGGGAGATAATTCACTGACGATCTGGTGAGTATATGCATAACATCCCTGTATCGTAGCGAGGGGCTAAAGGTTAAAACAAAATATATCTAGTGATAAAATCTGAATAAATAAATCGCATGTAGTTTACAAAATTTGTCCATATATATTGAAGATGAGAGTGGGCTCAGACACAATCACAAGAACACGACCAAAAAGGTTAAACAAGAAATGCTTAAATGGCAATTTCAGATCATTAAACAGAACCATTTAATGGATGACAGATATCTAGTTTAGAAAACAAATTCGATGAAAAATTTAAAGAGCTGAAACTCCTACAAAATCATCGAAAGAAACAAAAAAATACCTGCTTCTCTCTATCCACTTATATCTCATATATATCGCATTTTAGATTCATTACTGTAAAGTCATGCAAATGTCATAGTTCATTTGGAATTGTTTGTGTGGTTTGTCTAGTTAGTAGACCCTAACATCTGCGGAGTACCCCGCCTCAAACCCCACCCACCCCTGGTGGAAGTTCACGTGTCTTTAACTTAAGTTGACATGGAATTGTACAATATAAAACTTTCAATGCGACTGAGTACAGTCCACTGCACGCAAATCGAGCAAAAATTAAAACGAAAATTGCTGACTGTAAACCTAATTCCCATTCTTAAGGCGGAAAGTAATGGTACACTGTTGTAGTGAGAGACAACTATTATTATTTTATAAAAACTTTATTATTAATAAAATAAATACTCCATAGTATGTTTGACAGCAGCTTACTAAGAGCTTGGATTGGACCCAGCTATGTTGAAGAAATATAAAAAACAAACATACTAATCAATCTAATTTTCATTTCATTTTTAAAATTTCGTAATAATGCATACATTCTTATTTGAAAAACGTATCTATTATCTTGGAATGAGAGTGACATTGACATACTTTGCTTGTAAAGTTAGGGCTATGGCACCAGATACCATCGGTACAGCTGCTGAATTCCTCGCAAATCCTGTAGAACATTCACTGTCTCCATCACTAGTAACCTGTATATATATATAACAATATTGAAGATAAAGATGTTTTAATTAATTATTGGTATGCAATGTACCATAAAATACTAGGATCTCAACACTGATACTTTATAACATTAATGTGTACCTATAACCATAAGCAGCAAGACTATATTTTAGCAAAACAGATCAACATTTTGTGTTCATTTGAGAGATCATGGTCTCGGAACGAGATGGATATATCCTTATAGAAAGTTTTCAAGTAGCGGTAAAATACCATTAAACTATGTCATGACAAACGTGATGACTGCAATTTTCCTATTGTCAATTTTCCTTTTCTATGCAGCAAAAACCCCCCTCTCCTCCTTATGGTGTATTTGTGTCCGTATTAATACGTTATTGTAGAGCTTACTTCCACTACGGGGACTTTGTACAACGAAGCAGACGGCTTGCAAATAAATCCAGGGATATTGCAAGCCTAGGCTTATCAAGTCCCTCAAACAATTTTATGGCCGTCATCATAGTATTGTTAAAAAAAGGTTTGCTGTCCAGGATTGTCCTGGATATGTTTGACGTCCCATAGTTCCATGTTCCTTGCACACAATTTTGATTACACAAGTGGAGGGTGTAGCTAGCTAAACAGGAGATGCTTACCCTTCTGGAATACCCGGCCTCGCTTCCCTGGTGGTAGTTCACCTGTCCAACCTGACTTGTCAGTTCTAAAGTATTTACTTTGTTTCTGGATTGTGATTCGGACATGGATTAGTATGTTTGTTGTTTATCATGACCACATATTTTATAATACTTACTATTCCACGTTCTCTGTCATAGGGGTCACGTGTAAAAGCAGCAACCATTATAGAACTACACTGGTCACCAGTCGGTAGCTTCGTGTAATTCCACTGAGCACCTGTTATTTTGTAAGAGCAGACTATAATTTCACAATTTTTACCCAATTTTCATATAGATAACTTAAATCTGATAAATTTGTTAATTGCCAAGAAATTTATGAATTTAAGATGTCACTTACAAATCACTCTGAATCAAACACATATTTTCTAATTTTGTTGAAAATTTAATTGTAATTCCAACAATTATTATCAAAATTTGCCAGATAAAAGTTTTAGCAAGAAATACCTGTAAAACTTCAGCCAAAATACATACAAAATAATCTGAAGCTGCAGCTGTTGTCCTATAGCCAACATAATCATAAACAAACATACCTGTCCATGTTCAAAATCACAATACAAAAAACAAACAAACAAACAAAATAATCTTTTTTAAACTGCCAACGTCCACTTGATGCCGAATTTGGACTGGGTTTTAAAAAGTGGTGTGGTTGTGGTTCAATCATTCAAATCAGATTAACTTTATTAACCAACAATTAAAAGTGTCGCTGTCATTATGGGTGGATAGAGATACATAAATAAAAAATGGGATATATTGTTATATTGAACATTAAGAGTTATTGATAAACAACATGCATGTGAAATAATCACAGGATATACATGTATACATGTATGTCAAAACAAACTGTACGATATAAGTGATATACCCGTCCATGTTCAAATAACAAGGCTTAAAATATAAACCTTGACAACCGACAAATTAAATAAACACGTAAACATCTTTCAAGGAAGTGTGGCCGGTACTCTGAAAGGATAAGCACAACAATTATAAACAATTTGCAAAAAACAACAATTGATTTTTGAACTTATCTAACTTTAGTTCTTGATTTTGATTACGCACGTGGTGGGCGTAGCTAGCTAAACAGGAGGTGTTTACCCTTCCGGAGCACCCAACCTCACTTTCCTGGCGGAAGTTCACATGTCTAACCTAACTTGTCAGTTCCAAAGTTTTTACTTTGCTTCTGGATTGTGATTCGGACATAGATTAGTATGTTTGTTTTTTGGTTATTTTTTGATGATGGGTTAGTACGTTTGCTATTTTATTGTGCAAGACACTCATCGTAAACATTTAACGTACAGCAATAATTTTCTTCACAAAAACATAGTTCCCTTAATATAAATGTTCATTTTACCTGCTACTGGTATAACGTATGGTGTGTTGACATAACCTTCATAAGCACAACCGTGTGGAAAGTTTGCATAACCGCCATTTCCAGTTGACCAGACATATATCGCTCCACGCCCATTTCTACCCTTAAACAATAAGGAAACACCTATTGATACAGTAATACACGGATTTATAGATAGCTGGTTGAAAAAATGAGAACGGCCAGGCTCAAGTTTCACAATCATTTCTTGGCTAAGATTTTCTTTAATGTGTAAACTTTAAAATTTGTAATGTGGATAATTTTGTTAGTTTTTAAGATACTTTGAAATTTATGAGTAGCTTATGACATTTATATTGAATTTCTAGTTTTTGTTAAACTTATTATTTTAGTACGACACAAGATCACCACAATTAGTCAGATTTAAGTTAAGTAGAGTTGGGGAATAATTGTAAAACTGATGTCTGGTATATAAAAACAACAGAAGTATTTTTTGTTATATTTTTCAGTTACATACTGGGTCAATGATTATAATTCTACATTGAGAAGTATGTTTGTTTTTGATTCAGTTAAAACTATTTATCAAAGTTGCCTCCCTTTGTAAAGATATCAAAGATATAACGTCTAGAACAGATACGTGTTTTTAATACCCACCTCAGTTGTCCCCCTTTGTAACGACTGTAATAACCTCGGTCCCACATGATTTACTGATATACTGTCTGTACGTGCATTAAAACTACTTGAGTAGATATCAATCTGACTTAAAGAAGATACAAACAGGGCTGCTCTAGCTTCATCCTGAATTATCTTTCCTGTCAGAACTCTTTTGTCTGGAAGCAAAAAAAAAAACAAACTTAATGATTAGTCCTATATCACTATGAACTATCAAATGCAAGAAGTGCTGGGGCACTGTACACCAGTTTTTAGTGAACTTTAATTTTCGCCTGTTACTTATCCCCGCTTTGCTACTTTCGCAAATTTACAAGATGATCATATATACCTAAAATTCGAGACCATTTAACAGCTCTATACTGTATGTTAATTTTGTGATGTATATAACTAAATATCATGGTATTGTTTTCTGTCCAAACTTGGTAATATAAGTTCCTTAAAATTAAAAACTATTTATACCTGCAAGACGAGCTCCGAAGCTATACCAATACCGCACGCATTGTTTGCTTTCGCGGCTATTACACCAGCTACCCGTGTTCCATGTCTGAAATATTGATTTCAAAGGATACGTTAAGTTGAGTAATGGTGTTTAACGTCCCAGTCAAGAACATTTTACTTATATCGAGACGTTGCCGGCTATAGGCGAAGGTGCAGAAATTTTGTCTGTGCGTTGGGCTGATGGCATTATACAGCAGGTTCTTAAATATCGCGCCAAGCACACCTTGACACGGGGCCTCATTTTTTAAGTTCCCATACAAAATTATCGTGATTTGCATTTCGTAATGTCGAGTGCTTGGCGAAAGAACAGATGCTATCCATTTTTAAGTCTTGGGTCAGACCCGGTCAGGGTTCGAATCCACATATCCAACATAAGGAGCGACCACTTTTTAACAACTTTTAAAGAAGCCGTAATTAGTGGTTATTTTCTGGGACAAGGTCTGATGGACCAGAAGATGTTATAAACATGGAAACAAAGTTTAATGGATCAGATAGATAACATTAATGTATTAGAATAAAAATGATAGAAAGATCAATATTCTATTGTTCTGTTATTGTACCACGATCTCACTAATTCACGCTGGTCCCATTATGATACATGCAATCAACTTTTATGTCATATGTGTAAACTATCTAATACATTATGAGAGAGAGAGAGAGAGAGAGAGAGAGAGAGAGAGAGAGAGAGAGAGATAGAGCAAGAAGGCGGGCATAACAATATCTGAAGTTGATCAGGGAATATACGATAATCCTGAGATGACCATTGTGTGTGTGTGTGTGAGAGAGAGAGAGAGAGAGAGAGGAGAGAGAGAGAGAGATTTACCTTCTACTCTTAGGTATAGAAGTGTCAACATCATCATCAAGCGATCGATCCTGTAACATAGATTTATTTGTTCCAAGCAATAATACTTAGTTTTTCTGATGTTCTAAAACATATTATAAAGCCCCCCCCCAACCCCCACCCCCGATAGGGTTGTAAATATCATTATAAGCATAAAAATAGCATTACAAGTGTCTTTACCGCGAGTTCAGAAAGAAAAATATTGGATGCAATATAATGTTGATTCATGGAATAATTAGTAACTTTATGGTTCCGTTATGAACGTTTTCACACACATACACAAACTCTCTCTCTCTCTCTCTCTCTCTCTCTCTCTCTCTCTCTTATACTTACAATATTAAGTTCAGGATTATCAAACAGCCCATCATCAACTACAGCTATCGTTATGCCTGTCCCATTGTAACATTTTCTCCAAGCCTTTATAACGTTCATGTCTCTATACACGGCACTGGTACTGTTCTGTATAAAATATTATGTACATATAGACAGAATTGTCGAGGACTAAAGACAACAAAAATATCGTTAATGGAACAGAATGACATGAGATCTTCATAAAAGTGTTACAAACCCCGTAATGGGATACACAACGTGATCCATTCACCTTCACGTTTGTGTGAAACGTTTTGGAAAACGTTGGAGTTACAAGTTCCCAGAATTACGTCGTCTCTACTATTAAACGTGAAACGGATGCAAGTCAGTTCAATTAACAATAGGGTCTATTTTGTTTGTCATACAATTAATTTAAGGTATTCTAAAGTGTATCTTGATACACGCCCCAGTTTCACTAAATAAGCTTAGTGGTATCTTCAGAGTGACATCTTAAATCAACGAATACATTGAAAAATAACAAAATTATTCATATTTCAAGTTTGACAGATTTCAATTAAGGAAAATATTGGTTATCAAATGATTGTAAAACCTGGGCCAATGCCTACTTACCAAATACCACTGGTGCTGCCAATAAGGATCTGTGACAACAAATGATGAACACTCACTGTTTAAAACATTCTGGTGAACCTATAAATGTATAAGTATAAACACTGTGATCTACAACATAATGCTTTATTTTTATTTATTTATTTATTGAGAGAGAGAGAGAGAGAGAGAGAGAGAGAGAGAGAGTTGCTCCCGTCGTTACTCTTGGGAAAAGTATATGCTTCATCACCATCGTTTTGGGGTCACTGCCAATGTTGTTGGGGCTAATCTTGCTTTATATGTTTGCTGTTTATTTCACATTATACATTATGTGTGTGTGTGTGTGAAGAGAGAGAGAGAGAGAGAGAGAGAGAGAGATGCGATAGTTATTTCCTACCCTTCTTCTATTTTGAGTATATACAGGTAGACATGTCATGAAACTGAAATGATAGATAGATCAACATTGATTACGCAATACTAAAGTAAGGCATTGATTGGTCGAAGTATATCCGGGGACATTGACTTTGAATTGACTAGGAGTTCAAGTTATCGCTTACTAATGTGTTTAATTCTTTCAAATTCTGATTAAAGTGAATTTCGATAGCCCTACATGTTAGACTTTAAATAACTTCAAGTTATCAATCTTTCAAGTAATGCGACAAACAGGTGCTCTTTATATTCTCTGCCAAAAAGTTATGTACCTTGGGCCTGCACGGGTTACATGTACTTCCTTTTTACATCTAACCGTGGGGTGCGTTCAATATAGTTCTAAGTACCCTGGCAGGTTATTGAATTGCTATTAGAGAAAAAAATTACAGGGTGACAAAATTAATAACATAACTATATTTTAGATTAATGATTTGTATGATTACCAGGCTTGATTTATGTGGATTTTAATATTATTATTAAATTTGTGGTGTTCAGGAAAACGAGAAAAAGACGTCCAAAATGAATCGGCTACTTTTTGACAGATTACGAACGGAATGTTTATTCATATTTTGTCTTTAAACTCGGTACTTACCGAAAATATATCAATAATAACAGCACAACTGGGCATGTATCACTACTTCCCATTCTGTATAAAATAAACAAAAAATTTACCTCTGTAAATGCCTATAAAATGTTTTTAAAACACGGAATACTGCATATGCACAAACATCCTAGAAAATTACAATAGAATATGCAAGCAAAGATTTAGAGATCCCTAGTGGGATTCCTAAAAAGGGCCGCATGCATTCGGAGTTTTTTTATTCCAATAGTCAAAACAGACGATTCTACGTCAATCTACGTCATATGATTTTGAGTTTAAAGTATTATCTTAGCCTAAAAAAACACCATCGATTAATTAATTAAAACTTAGTCTCCTACCTCAACGTCTAATTCACAACACCATTAAATGTATGTATATAATTTAGTTATATCGTAACTGTCAGTTCATGGATGGTGGGAAAACATGAATGCCAGGAGAAAACCTCCGACAATTGTCACATTTTTCACACTATATTCTGTCCTGATTAGGATTTGAATCTAGATGGTGAGAGGTACTATGTAATCAGTAAGTTTTCACTAAATGTACATGGAACAATAATATACTCGGCCACTCCCCCCTCCCCCATTTTTGACGAGACAGTGGTGTTATTTGTTTAATATTTTTCGAAGCGATAGCAAATTTTTTTTATTTAATATTTAATCATTGATGAAGGTGACAGTATAAATATTTTACATTTGCTGGTTTATATTTTCTAGACAAGATAACAGCACGTTATATGAAGGGAAAAACGAATTCCATCAGTGCATGAGCAGCGAGAAGACAGGGGTAATCACAGCGGAAGTCATCCAGGAGAAAATCTTATCAGTCCGAAGTAAAACAATTCCCAAAAGTTCATGACTTTTACAGCTATCCTGGACAAAGACAACGAGGAAGTGGAGTAATGGTTAAATATAATACAGCCTCTTATCAGTAACAGTCAACTTTACAACATCATAAACCATTTTATATAACAGTTCTATTTATATTTATATTTGTATAAAACATGATATATGATGACCGAATCAATAGTACTCTAGTATACTACAGTTACCCCTTGATAAGGAAAATCAAATGTCCAAGTTAAAAAGTGCTAAATTACTAAACCACCATATATACACAATTTATGAGGGGTAATGAACCCATTGACTGAAAAAAGTTTAAGATCTTACGGAAAAAACGGTATTTTTATATTTTTTCTATGTTGTACACAAAATCCACAATAAGTGTTCAAAGTTGACCCTATCGCTCAAAATAAAAAGTTTCGCGTCTTAGCACGTGCAGTCTGGCGGAAATTTTTAACACTGCATTCAGCCTCTTGAAACAGCTTGTGTGAAAACGCCACTTCAGGTATCAACTTGAAAGTCGGTAAAAATATGTTTTAAAGTATTAAGAAAATAACGGTATTTTTATTTTTTTTTTGTATTTTATGTACAAAATGTATAGTAAATGTTTAAGCTCAACTCTATCTTCCAATACGCAAAAGTACGCCAATTTGCACGTAACAATTGAACGATTTCTTTGACAAGGTCAAAGTTCAATGCATCATTTTTCCAATAAGCGAGCGGCATCTCGAGATACCTACCAAAGAAGCCATTTTGTTAATAGATCAAACATGACACCTATTAAAAGTGTTCGTTTAGATTTACGGGATACACTGAGATATAGTCTGTAAAGGTGCGCTTAATAGTCACATTTGTTCTCCGAGTCAACGGTGGAATATACGGTGATCACCCCGCCATAATTTGGAAACAGAATGACCACATAGTCCTACATCAGACAAGAATTTTGAACGCTGAGGACATTCACCATGATGTAGCAACTTCAATTAAAAATAAATCTTCCAATGAAAAACCATTTCTCTTGATCTAATGAACATGAAATAACATAAAGTAACATCAATTTTCATTGGTTGTTTCATACCCAATAGAAAAACAGTTCACAAAATACACATTATTGCATTACAGTGTAATGTAAGGGGAAGTAACCCCAATGTCAAACATAAGAAATTTTATGTAAAGAGGGATAACTCTTACCTATTTAACTGGATCTTTAAAACTATAGTCTGGTTCATATAATCTTCTGGACATTTAAATCTAAGATGAAAAACATAAAGTTAATTAAAACATAAAAACTTTTATTTTTCAGGTTTTAAATTTCATGTAGTAAAAAGATGCAGTATATCTACTGCTACAACATGTAATTCTTTATTATTGATAAACTATCATGATTTATACTTTAGGGAAATTAGAGTGTATTCCTTGTCATTTGTTGGAATGACCAGCATTACATCCATGTACTGAATATAATAATGATAATAATAATAATAATAATAATAATAATAATAATAATAATAATTATTATTATTATTATATTATTATTATAAAAGCAATAGCTATATTAAACAAGAGGCCCATGGGCTTGATACGCTCACCTGATAAATAATGGCTAGCTGATAGATTTAAAGAAAACATAAATACTAAAACCCAATGACTTTTTTCTTTACATCATGATAACCATTGTTTTAATACTTACAACATTCTAATATACATGCCTATACAAAAAAATAATAGTTTTCAAGATAATTAACCATTTCAGTATTGTTTCACATCTGTGACCTTGACCTTTAAACCCATGACCTTTTTCTATACATTTAAATGATCGTTGTATTGATACCTACAACATACTAATATAAAAGCCTATAGAAAAAATTTATAGTTTTCGTGATAATAAAACATTTTGGTATTGTTTCACATTTGTGACCTTGACCTTTGAACCCATGACCTTTTTCTATACATTAAAATGATCGTTGTATCAATACCTACAACATTCTAATATTCAAGCCTATAGAAAAAGTTTATAGTTTTCGAGATAATTAAACATTTCTGTATTGTTTCACATCTGTGACCTTGACCTTTGAACCCATGACCTCTTTCTATACATCAAAATGATCGTTGTATCGATACCTACAAAAGTCTAATATACAGGCATATACAAAAAGTTTATAGATTTCGAGAGAATTAACCATTTCGGTATTGTTTCACTTTGTGACCTTGACCTTTTAACCAATGACCTTTTTCTATACATCAAAATGATCGTTGTATCAATACCTACAACATTCTAATATACATGCCTATACAAAAAGCTTATAGTTTTCAAGATAATAAACCATTTCGGTATTGTTTCATATCTGCGACCTTGACCTTTGAACCCATGACCTTTTTCAATACATCAAAATGATTGTTGTATCAATACCTACAACATTCTAATATACATTCCTATACAAAATATTTATAGTTTTCGAGATAATTAACCATTTCGGTTTTGTTTCGCATCTGTGACCTTGACCTTTGAACCCATGACCTTTTTCTATACATCAAAATGATCGTTGTATCGATACCTTCAACATTCTAATATACATGCCTATACAAAGAGTTTATAGTTTTAGAGATAATAATTATAATCAGAGGTTAAAAAAACTAGGTCACGACCTTCACAATTGACCCTGACCTCATTTTAAAGATGTTAAAACTGAAAACCCCATGCCATTATCTGGTCAAATAGTCAAGTTATAACAATTTGAAGCTATATTACGATTTCTTCAAAATTAAACGCAAAAACGCGTAACGCATTTTTTATCCGAATTTCACAAAATGAACAAACTATAGGCTTAAGACCCTAGAGAAGGCAAATATCACATCAGATTTTTTCTCCAATCTGTACTTTCGGAGAAGAAGATTTTTTAAGATTTTTGCACCCCTAGGTCACCTTGACCTAGTTATAGTAGCCATAGCAACGCCACGAACAAATCTGAATTGCACCGGCCCATATATTCTTCTGACAAAGTTTCATTAAAAACTGTCCAGTAATTTCAGAGGAGAAGTCAAAAATATGTGTTAACGACGCACACACGCACACACACATGCACACACGCACGCACGCACACACCCACGCACATACACACGCTGCACTATGCCATAAGCTCACATGACCTTTGGTCAGGTGAGCTTAAAATTAGAAGTTGTTACTGATACACTTTCGAACCAATATTTTAAAATGTTTTGAAATTCTATTTATTTTAGATAAATATCAATAAAACAAAATGCATTTGATTTACTTTTGGTAATTTAAAATCAGCATAAGACATAATACAGTACAGACTAAAAAGTACAGGCAAATCAAAAAGCAAGCATTTAATTATTTAAGGAGCAAATTATATTTAAATACATTGTATTTACAAAAAAGACTTATTTTGTCAAGATTTACACTTTACTGATAATAAACAAGTGTGCAAAAAATAACATGAAAAAGGATAATAACAATTTTAAAGAAAATATTGCCTATTTTTTATAAAATACTTTGCGAGTATAAGGAATCTGAATCATCAGAATTCTTGTCATCTGTTTAAATAACTGTACCATTACACTCATCAACTGAATCTAATTCCATAGTTCTCATAATGCCCATGGTGATGATAATTAGTTTATTATTCAATTATAAATGTATACCATTTAATTTATGAGTTTTGATAACCTATTTAATTAATTTTCAGATTAATATAATTATTAAATATGAATCTTAGCAAAATTAACTGTTGTAACCATGCCATCCATAACTTTAAATATCAGTGTTGCTATAAGTTGGAAATATTAATTTGAAAATTAATTAAATAGGTTATCAAAACTCATAAATTAAATGGTATACGTTTATAATTGAATAATAAACTAATTATCATCACCATGAGCATCAACATCATTATCTTTGCAATCACCAACACCATCATCATCATACAACCACCAGCATCATTAATAATATCACATTACAATGTCAATGTGAGTCTATATCAGTTGATAATGTAGATAAAGCAATGGGACTTACTTGTGAAAGCACCATAATTTATCATTTTATATTCATTGTATTTATTAATACATGTATTGAATACATTACCTTGAAAGTAAAGATTGCCATCCATAAAATCTTTCTGGAATTCTTCAACAGTCAGTTCAAAAATTGAATCATTTTTATTTTCATTGCCATTTTCTTCATTGCAGTATGTTACCTACAATACACACATATGACAGAATTAAAATATGTATCTTGTTCTTAAAAAAAGTTTACAGTCAAAACTGGACCTGCTTATCAAAGCATGATAATAAATATATATGAAAAATAATAATAAATAAATGTATTTAAGTATTATAAATCAATATCATTATATTTATTAATTATAAAATTTTTGGCAACAATTCATTGTAAATGTCAAAAAATTAATACTAGTATATTACTTTTGTAAAATATTAATTATGTATTTTACTCTATACACTTATTTTAATCTCGGTGTTTATCAAATTTTGGTGAAATACAAAATATTACCCAGTATATTAATCTGTGCACCTGCCAACAAACATAAAATATAAAATATGCAACAGTCATAGGTGCTTGTGATTAACAATAGAACCGGGTACAATTTCTGAAAAAAACTTTTGTGAATGTAGAAGTTAAAATCATACAATATCTAAATATGTCCTTATGCCAAACCCATTTTAAACTTATATTTTAATACTGCATGCCATGTGATGCATTTATCAAATGAGGTGAATGTTAAATTTAAGAACATTTTGCCTGAAAATATTTCTGAACTATAATTTAAGAATAAGTACATACTGATATAATAATCAATTTTAATACTAGTTGAAACTAGAGCTGTCTCTTGAGAGCCCACAAAAAACCCTACCCCAAACATTTAAGATTCTCAAAGATACTGTTCCTGTGATCTTGACCTTTCTGATATTAACTTGGTAAATGGTCATGACACACCTTTGGTCATGTGAAGTTTAATGACAGTCATTCAAAGCAGCTCTGAGACATAATTTTACATAGACAGATAGACAGTTGGACAGACAGACATGGTGATTGCTATTTACACTCCTCAAACTAGTTTGGGGATTATAATTAAATCCTTTAAAAATTAATGTTATGGGGCTAACATGGCATGTCAGGCAAAATGTCGCAATACAAAATTTGTAAGTTTGTAATACAAACTATAGCTAAAGAGAGCTAACTCTTGAAACTTATAAATATCGCTTCTGACAAAAAATGACAACAAGTATTGAGGTCTTACTTCATAAATATGTTTTGAAACGATATTTTATATTCACATTTATCCCTGGCGACATTAAGCCATTACGGAATTGTCATATCTTGAGGTGTTGACAAATGAAGTACCTTGGTCATTTTAGAAAATCTTTGAAATTAGCCTTATCTGTAATATTGAAACGAAAGTCAACATCGAACTTTTGCTTTTCCTATACATTGAAACTTAAAAGAAGCTTTGTAATTACATTATTTAAATTTAAAAAATTACCTTTAAATTTTGTGCAACTGTCCTTACATGTACACTTTGAATTTTGCAACTTCTGGTTTTCAAGGATTACCTCCCTTAGCATAACCCAAGTCATTGCCGATTGATGCGATTCAGCTATTGATATAATTCCTATTATTTTAAATGTGAAACAGGAAGTTAAATTTCTAAGTATTTTAAAAACCAGTTTTACAAGAATGGCATGTATTGTTACGTTTGGGTAACATAATACATACACTTTAAGGTCACATATATTTGAAACTTTTTTAAAACTAATTGAAAATATTTACATTTGGTGTTTAAAGAAACTAAACCGAAACAATAATGAACTAAGACTGTTGCAGATCTCAATGTGCAAAGTGTGATTGAACTATTGTAATATATTAGAAGCAAATCACTCTTTACTAAAAAAAACTTGTACTCGGGTGTTTAAGGAAACTAAATCGAAATAAATATAAAGTAAGATCATTACAGATCTCAAAATGGCGAAACATGATTGAACTTTTATTATCTATTAGAAATAAACTACATAACTAGAAAAAACATGTACTCGGTTACATCCATTACAATCAAGAAAACTGAAACAAGAATAAATACCAGAGGCTCAGTGTGGCTGAGCCTGTATCGCTCACCTGACTAAAATGCTTTTAAAGCAAATTTGTATTCCAGTGATGAACAAATGCACTGTTTATATCAGCGGAATGGCTAAGGAAATCACTGTAGAACTATATGTACCATTCAGTTTTTTCAATCTGGTTAAAATCACATCTCTTACTTGCTCTTCCCATAGGGTCCAATGTGAAACAATGTTCTCCGCTGGCAGTCATGTTTTATGGCAGATCAGAAAATTTTGGCAATCTATGTAAAGGACCTTCTTTACATCATTCCTGTAAAGTTTGGTTCAATTTGCTTCAGTGATTTCTGAGGACATAGTCAAAAATTTGTTTTTCCCATAGGGTCCAATGTAAAACTATCTTTTGCCCTGGCAGCCATGTTTTTTGGCAGATCAGAAAAAAATTGGCAATCTATGTAAAGGACCTTCTATATAACATTTCTGTAAAGTTTGGTTCAATTTGCTTCACTAGCTTCAGAGATAGCATATATATGCTTTTCCCATAGGGTCCAATGTTAAACTATCTTCTGCGCTGGCGGCCATGTTTTTTGGCGGAAAAGGAAAAAATTGGCAATCTAAGTAAAGGACCTTCTATACATCATTCCTGTGAAGTTTTGTTAAATTTACTTCAGTCATTTCTGAGGACATAGTCAAAAATGTGTTTTTCCCAAAGGGTCCAATGTTAAAATATCTTTTGCGCTGGCGGCCATGTTTTTTGGCCAATCAAAAAAAAATTGGCAATCTAAGTAAAGGACCTTTTATACATCATTCCTGTAAAGTTTGGTTCAATTTGCTTCACTAGCTTCAGAGGAGATAGCATATATATGTTTTTCCCATAGGGTCCAATGTTAAACTATCTTCTGCGCTGGCGGCCATGTTTTTTGGCGGATCAAAAAAATTTCGAAAATCTAAGTAAAGGACCTTCTATACATCATTTCTGTAAAGTTTGGTTAAATTCCCTTCAGTCATTTCTGAGGACATAGTCAAAAATTCGTTTTTCCCATAGGGTCCAATGTTAAAATATCTTCTACCCTGGCGGCCATGTTTTTTGGCGGATCAGAAAAATTTTGGCAATCTATGTAAAGGACCTTCTAGACATCATTCCTGTAAAGTTTAGTTCAATTTGCTTCATTAGCTTCAGAGGAGATAGCATATATATGCTTTTCCCATAGGGTCCAATGTTAAACTATTTTCTGCGCTGGCGGCCATGTTTTTTGACGGATCAGAAAAATTTTGGCAATCTAAGTAAAAGACCTTTCTTACACCATTCCTGTAAAGTTTGGTTAAATTTGCTTCAGTCATTTCTGAGGAAATAGTAAAAAATGCATTTTTCCCATAGGGTCCAATGTTAAATTATCTTCTGCGCTGGCAGCCATGTTTGTTGGCGGATCAAACAACTTTCGGCAATCTAAGAAAAGGACCTTCCATACATCATTCCTGTAAAGTTTGGTTAAAATTGCTCAAGTGGTGTCAGAGGAGATAGTCAAAATGTGAAAAGTTTACGGACGGACGACGGACGACAGACGACTATGGACGCCAAGTGATGGCAAAAGCTCACATGGCCTTTGGCTAGGTGACCTAAAAAAGCTATCGCTAGCGTACTGATTGCTCTTGAATGTTTCCTGTGTGTTAAACTATTGTTATCAATCAAAACAAACATACCGATCAATGTCCAAACCACAATCCCAAAGCAAAATAACTCTTATGCTGACAAATTCAATTATAAACGTGAACTTCTACCAGAGAAGTGAGCGAGACCGTGTGCGATGGAATGGTAAGCACTTTTTGTTAAGTTAGTTACATTCAGCACGCGAGAATTCGAAATTAAGAATTATAGGAACATGGAACTATGGTATGTCATATGCATTCAAGGTAAAGTTTTGATGACGGTCATCAAACTTTTTTGAGGTCCTTGATAAGTCTGGGCTTGCAATATCCCCGTGTCAACATTTTTTCTGCAAGCAGCTTGCTTCTTTCTATGAAGTCCCCGTTGTGGGAACAAGTTCTACAACATTGTAATAATATTAGCATGTTAAAGTCAGTTTACTAAATTGCAGATAAGACAGAAACTCTTTAACTTTCTTTCTCTGGTTTGTCCTACAAATATGTTATTGGCTATATGTCAGTGGTGTATCATTTTATATCATCTATATTTAGTAACAACTATTGATTTAATTCCTATTCTTTTAAATGTGAAACAGAAAATTAAATTTCTTAGTACATGTATTTAAAAAACTAGATTTTACAGTATTTACAACGGGTATTGAAAAAACTAAACCGAAATAATAATGAACTAAGATAATTGCAGATCTCAAGGGGCGAAGTATGATTAACTATTGTTATACATTAAAAGCAAATCATTCTTTACTGAAAAAAACATGTACTCGGGTGTTAATAGAAACTAAATAGAAATAACTATAAAAAAAAGATCATTGTAGATCTCAAAAGGACGAAGCATGATTGAACTATTATTATCTATTAGAAATAAACATTCAGGGTAAATTTTTGATGACGGTCATCAAACGTTTTGAGGTCCTTGATTAGTATGCTCTTGCAATATTCCCATGTCAACAATTTTTCTGTAAGCAGCTTGCTTCTTTGTACAAATTCCCGTTGTGGGAGAAATTTCTACAATATTATATTAATACTAGCGTGTTGAAGTGAGTTTACTAAATTGCAAATAAGACAGAAACTCTTAAAATTTTTTCTCTGAATTGTCCTACAAATTAGTTATTGGCTATATGCCAGTGGCATATATGGCAAAAAATTAGAGCAGTGTTTCAACATGTTTGTTTTGTATCCGGTTACAAACTGGGTACTGGTTACATATAAAAAGCATATGTACATTTTAGCTAAGATTTTCAGCTTCAAGGCTTGTGTCCTATTTTCTAATATGACCCGGAACTCATTTAAGAGACTAGTACTTTCTTAAAAACACCAGTGACAAAGTGAAAAATATAGGGGTGTTTTTGTAACCGGTACATATAGGTTACTTTATGCTAAACTATCAGAAAAAGAGTTACATCTTTAAAAAGTGAAAATAATTAGGGGGTCTTTTTGAAATGGTTACATACAGGTTACTTCTATATAAAACAGTTACATATAGGTTATTTATGCTAAAATTAAGCTATTGAATTGTTTAATTCGAGATTATTTGTTTTAATGAATGAATCCATTAAGGATCATTCCTTACTTTTT